>CAUYQG010076169.1:0-28095 GCA_963574415.1 Tarsius wallacei | reverse complement strand
TAGAATCTATAATACTGAGTGACCTCTCACAGAAACAAAGATCTGAGTATCACATGTTCTCACTCATATAGTGAACCTTGAACATCCAACGTATTACTATAAGAAAATGACTGACAGTGGTGGGAAACTATGGGGGGGAGGGGAAGGGAGATGGAATTAACGGTAGTCAATATCTGACTGGGGATGGGGAGACACCTCTTATCAACAAGGGTGCCTGAACGAAGCATATTTGTATACCTAACCCTTAACTGTACCCCACAATATCATAATAAAAATATTGATTATTAAAAAAAAAAGTGGAGATCATTTGCTAAAAGATACGAGACAAGAAAGAAAAATATTGTTTCAAGAGAGCAGGATAGTAACATGAATGACTCAATACTAAAAACGAATATACTCCCATTTATTATTAACTCCCAGCAGGAGCCATTACCATTCACAATGTATAGATGAAGAAGTAGGTTTATAGAGGTTAAGTAAATGGCCCGAGTTGTTCCAAGTGCATCAGTGTGCCTTGAATCTAGATTTTTTTTAACTCCAGACTCCTGTTCTAATCCATTAGGTTATGTGTTCTTAAAGGTGGGGTTTAATTTTTAAAATTATTTTTATATCCCTCTAGCTGGTATGCAGCCTGAAAATAGACTCTCAACGCATTTTTTTGCTGAACTCAATGGAAAATTATTAACTCTTTTGTACATTGGTTTGAATATTTGCCATCTCCACTTGCAATAAACACAGAAATACAACACTGTAGGACTTTAAAGTACCTTGAAGATCCCATAACCCACAGGACTCACTTTTTAGAGGAGGCAATGAACGCTCAGAGAAAGGAAGAGACTGACCTAAAATCTCACACCCAGTTATCAGCAGAGCCTCGAGTAATACCTTCATACCAACTTCTCAACCAGACCTTTTCCCACATACTCTTCAATCTAAGAGAGCCACAGATGCAAAGCATGAGACAATTCTCCTTCTTTAGAGCGCACTAAAGTTAGATGGAAATAAAAAATCTGGATAGGAATAACAGGCGATGTGATAGGTACGGACTCTTTGATGATTTTTTTTTCAATTAGCAATATAATCATTGGACTTAATAACTTGAATAAGAGAAGGCTGATACAGGAATCAGATACAGGAACTAATGAGCAATTCATCAGAGAAAAGAACAGCAAGAACAACACATACATGTGCAGGTATCTTTTTTATAGAGTGATTTGAGTTCTTCAGGGTATATTCCCAGTAGGGGGATTGCAGGGTCATATGGCAGGTCAATATTTAGAGCTTTTAGGAATCGCCATAGATCTCCACTTTTAATCTCATCTTTTGAAGTTAAGGGGTGCTTATAAGTACACTTTTCAATGGATTATGGTGGAATACGATAGAGTCACCTTTGTTTGTCTCGCTGTCTTTTATTTTTTATTTACTTAAAAAAAAATTTTCAATTTAAAGATGTGGGGTACAATTCAGGGTTCGGTATAAAAATGTTCATTATGCAGATACTTTTGTTGATGATGTGTGCTCCCCCTCTCCTGGCAGTTTCCCACTACTGCCAATCCCACCCTCCCTCCCCTGGCAGTTTCCCACTACTGCCAATCCCTTTTTTATAGTATTATGATAATTGTTCAAGGTTTGCTTATGAGTGAGAACATGTGGCACTCAGTTCTTTGTTTCTGTGATAGATTACTCAGTATTATATAGTTTAAGTCCATCCAAGTTGCTGCGAAGTTCATAATTTTGTCCCTCTTTATGAATGCATAATATTCCATCGTGTATATGTACCACATTTTAAAAATCCAGTTCTCTTTTGATGGGCAGCATGATTGGCCCCATGTTTTTTGCTATTGTGAATAATTGTGCAGGTATCTTTTTCATAGAGTGATTTGAATTCTTCTGGGTATATTCCCAGTAGGAGGACTGTGGGGTCTATGGAAGGTCGATTTTTAGATCTTTTAGAAATTTTGATGTCTTTTAAATGTAAAACACAGCCTCATGTACTTAGGACAGATGAGAAGAAACACAATCTCAGGCTAGACATATGGATGAGGAAGTGATGCAAGTTGTGGGGAAAAGGTCAAGGGCTGGCATGTAGGAGGCTGCCCCTGAGGGCAGTGACAAGTTGTATGATTTTGAGGACTCACCCTACTTTGCTCTCCCAGGCTCTTCATCTGTAAATGAGAGGGTTAAATTAGATATCTTGCTTTTGTTTGCCACTTCTCCTCTCAAATAAGCCCTTGCGCAAAGATAATGAGCCCCTCCTTACCAACCCGTGAGATGAAGAACTAACTTGAGACTGTTTTACAAAATCATGGATTTGGATTCCTAAAATTGACTTCAGGTTGATATACACTATCATGGATGTTGGCTCCTAGAATTAACTTGAAGCTGTTCTATGCCATCGTAGAGTTTGGCTCTATACAGGTAGTCAGACTATATAGTCCTGCCCCAGCCTTGAGTGGTGGACTCCTTACACCATCACCACCATGTGGGTCTAGCTGGCTGCTCTTGACTCTTTAGTTCGAGCTCCATTACTCAGTAAAACACCACTCTCCACATGAACCAATTGGCTGTGGGAGCCTGACCTTCTCACCTAATTCCTGGCACCCTTCTCCTGTGCCCAACTCTACTGTGTCCTCCCATACTTTACCTCCTCTATACAGTCTTGATGATGCCCATGAACTGACCTCACTCTATCTGCTTATCCTATTCTACCCCTCATGTTCTATACTGTTTTTTTAAAAAAATGCATTACTTTTTCTTTTAAAAATAGTAATTTTTGAATCAGCATACCATTAATCAAATTCAATTTTTTCAGTAAGTTAAAACAGTGAATTTAATTTTTTTGGTGTATAGTTCTATGCATTTGACACATGTATAGATTCGTGGAAAATCACCAAAAGCAGGATGCAGAACAGTTCCATCACTCCAAAAAATTCTTTCATGCTACTTCTTTGTAGTCACCCAGTCTCTCTTCACCCCCAATCCCTGGCAACTGCTGATCTCTTGAGAATGTCATATAAATGGAATCATGTGAATGGAACTTTCTTTTTGAGAATGGCTTTGAGATTCATCCATGTTGTATGTATCAATAATTTGTTCTTTTATGTTTCTGAGTAGTATTCCATTGTATGGATATACTGCACTTGATTTCTCCATTCACTGGTTAAAGGGCATTTCAGTTGTTCAGTTTGGGGTGATTATAAAGAACTGCTATAAATATTCATGTACAGGGGTATTTGCATGAACATAAGTTTGTTTTTCTCTAGAGTGAGTACTCAGAAGCTGTTGATCCCTTCATTTTGGTCCCTTCCCATTTTTGAACCTGGGTTTGCCTCACCCCTTGGGCTTGTGATACTGGACCCGCACTGTGGCTTTACCTCTCCCTCAGATGAGCAGGCCTCGTCTACCAGTTTGGTTCCCTCTCACAGCCCTGTTCTTTCTGGCTCCAAGCACATAATAAAAACGGGAGCCTATTTTAATTAGTCTAAAACTTTTTCAGCTGTGAATTTGCTGTGCTCTAGATTATTGCACCAGTATTGTAGTACCCTCTGCTGGCCAATTCACAAAGCTGGCTTTATGCCTGTGCTAGAAGAGAAGTTGTAGGTACAATAGCAACAAGAAAAATACTTGGGGGGAGTGGGAAGGAAGAGTGGTGGCGAACTAACATTGTAGTGACAGCCTGACTGGGACACTTCATGTATTTGATGCTACACATATAGATAAATGCTGCAATATTTTTGTGGAACCCTACAATATTGTGCTTGTCTTCTCAATTGTAGGCAAAGATGGGCTGTCTGGAAAGCTGGACTCAGCCTGGAGCATGTTCCCCAGATTGCTATTTTGTGAAGCCTTCCGCATACAAATGACTCAGATCCAAACATTCAAAAATGATCTTGGAGGGCCATCTGGTTCTTGCTGGTTCTAAAAGACTCATTCAGCCTGGGGTATGGATCCAGTACAAAAGATAGTGAGAGCTCTTCATTGAGGTTTAGTATGTTCCACTGACCCGGGCTAGGAGCTGGCTTTTAAAAATAGCCAAGGCTGATGCTCCAAGGGCCGATGCATGATGCTTTGTAATAGGTCAATGGAAGTCTGATAAATATTTAATTGATGATGATGTGGTTGTATGGAGGTTTATACACACACACACACACACACACATACACACACACACAGAGTGACATAATTTTGTATCATCAGGGAACATGTGTTAATTTGTTTGGGTGTCTGAAACAGTCTGGGAATTAGGCGGAACCAGCGTGTCAGGCAGTGAGATCTGTCAGAGCCATGTAATTGTTGTGATGTGTCATTTTTAATTCGCAAAGACAATACTGCCAACCTTGCAGTTTAGATAATGGTGCTGATGGATTTGCCATTTACACTTGCTGGCTACTTGCCTTTCTGATCAAAGGTATGGCTGCATATTCTGTGGCCAAGGGACAGGGAGTGTTTCCTCTGTGGGAGACTCACAGGCTTGGGGAGCTTGTGATCTCAGTCTCAGCTTCTGGCTCCAACCAAGTCCTGACATTGACTAGGAGTCTCATGGTGGTGGAGAGACACTTGGGCATCAGGAAACATGGACTTAAGACAGCCACCTCACCAAGTAAAATAATGAAGTGATACTACTTGATCCACCTTTTGTTTCTATGGGCTTTGGCTATCTCAACAAAAAGTGGTGTGAGGGGAGGTATGTGTGCTTTCTTCAGCTTGTGTGGACAAAACCAAAGCATGTTCTACCTCATGCCTTGTAATTCATTCTTTAATGTTTTCTCACACTCCAAGATCTAAGGTTGTCAGATGTTGGGGCTATAGCTTATTTATGTATACCCCCAACCTAGCACAGCACCCAGCATAAAGAAGACATTTTAAAAGAGCTTGTTAAATGCTCTGAATAAAGTTGTGGCTTTTTAAGGGTACTGATATCTTGGATGACATCTATAAATGTTAGGGTCATGGGGAAATTATTTTAGCTGCACCATAGGTAATTTGCCTTTCTTGCAGTTACCTCAGTGAAGATCCTGGTGTTCCACATCCAGTTGTTCTCATCTTTCTAAGACCATGGCACTCCAGAGAACCTTCACTGCTGAAGACAAAGTAAGACCTAGAGTGTCCCTTAGATGAAGTACCATTGGTAAGTCCTTATCGGCATGTTTAACACTTGTTTGTAAAACGTACCAAATAACTACAAAGATCTCCCATGCCTGGTCAAGAGTACCCATGCCCCTGCCAGAAGCTATGAAGTTCAACAAGACTCAAAGCCAAAAGTGTATGATTTATAACATGCTTGTCTGTCTTAATATATCTATTCTGTAGAGGTAAAAATGGCATTTAAAATGATTTCTGTTAATAGAAAAATTTAACACTAGTGGTTGTATAAAGCTGTAGTGAGGCTTGCAGTCTCCAGGAAAGGCTTGACAGGGCTCTGCAGTTTACCAGCTTTTTTCCACAAGCCCTCTCCTATTCTCTCGGTATGCCATACTGTCACAGAATCTTAAGATTTCTTTTTGAGTAGGTTTTTGTAGGGGCCTCACCTGGTGTGGTGCCTTGTAGAGTTGACTGGGGCACTGGAGACCTGGTGAGTCGACTGATGATGGCGACTGTAGTGCCTGTATATTTTAAATTTTTGGTAAAATATGTGTAACATAAAAATTACCATCTTAACCATTTTATGTGTACAGTACAGTGGTCTTAAGCATAGTCACATTATTGTGCTGTGATCACCAATATCCATCCATGGAACTCTCTTCATCTTGCAAAACTGAGGCTCTGTACCTCTTTGTTTGTTTTTTTTTTTATTTGAGTTGGAGTCTCGCTCTGTTGCCGGGACTGGAGTGCGCAGTGGCCACTCCCGGCCACCGTAGCCTAGACCTGCTGGGCTCCGGCGATCCTTCCACCTCGGCCTTCCAAGTAGCTGGAACTACAGGCGCGTGCTACCACGCCCGGCTAATTTTTTTTTTGATTTATTGTAGAGATGAGGTCTCGCCAAGTTGCCCAGGCGGGTCTCGAACCGTCGGGCTCAGGCAGTCCACTCACCTCAGCCTCCCAAGGCGCGGAATTACAGGCTGAGCCACCGAGGATGCTCTGTACCTCTTATTTCTATTTGTCCTGTTCCCCAGCTCCCGGCAACCATCATTCTACCTTCTGTCTCTATAAATGTGAACTCTAGGTACCTCATCTAAGCGGATTCATACAATATTTGTTGTTTTGTGACTGGGTTATATCACTTAGTATAATGTCCTCTAGGTCCATCCACGTGGGAGCATACGTATGAATTTTCCTCCTATTTAAGGTTGAGTAATATACTCCATTTTGTGTGCGTGTATGCTGCATTTTCATTTTCTCTTTTCTTTCTTTTAAAAATTTTTTATTTTAAATATGTGGGGTACAAGTCAGGGTTAGGTATACAAATGTTCATTATGCAGGTATCCTTGTCGATGAAGCCCCGCCCCTCCCGGGCAGTTTCCACTACTGTCAGTCTCACCCACGCCCTCCCCTGGCAGTTTCCCACTACTACCAATTCCTTTCTTATAGTATTATGATAACTGTTTAAGGTTCGCTTATGAGTGAGAACATGTGATACTCGGTTCTTTGTTTCTTTGATAGATCACTCAGTATTATAGGCTCTAAGTCCATCCAAGTTGCTGCGAGGTTAATAATTTTGTCCTTTTTTATGGCTGTGTAATATTTCATCATGTATATGTATCACATTTTTTTTTTATCCAGTCCTCTTTCGATGGGCAGCACGGTTGGTTCCATGTTTTTGCCTTTGTGAACATGCTGCAATAAATATACACGTGCAGGTATCTTTTTCATAGAGTGATTTGAGTTCCTCTGGGTATAGTCTCAGCAGGGGGATTGTGGGGTCGTATGGAAGGCCAATTTTTAGGTCTTTTAGGAATCGCCACACTGTTTTCCACAGAGGTTGTACTAGTTTACACTCTCATCAGCAGTGTAAGAAGTGTTCCCTCTTCCCCGCATCCTCTCCAGCATCGTTGTTTTTTGAGTTATTGATTATGGCCATCCTGACTGGAGTTAGGTGGCATCTCGGTGTGGTTTTAAATTGCATTTCTTTGATGACTAGTGAGGCAGATATATGCTGTGTTTTCTTTATCCATTCATCCAACCATGGCTACTTGGTTTGCTTCCAACTTTTGTCTATTAACAATAATACTACTACAATATCTCTTTGAGTTCCTGCTTTTAATTCCTTTGGGTACATACCTAGAATTAGAATTAAGGGCTCAAGTGGTAATTCTATTTTTAATTCTTTTAAAACACCACAATACTGTTTTCCATAGTGGCGATACCATTTTACATTCCACTAAGGATTCCAGTTTTCCCACATCCTCACCAACACTTGTTATTTTCCGCCTTTTTTTTTTTTAAATTGTAGCCATCCTAATAGGTATAAATCTCATTGTGGTTTTGATTTGTATACCTTTAATAATTAGTTATGTTATTTTTTTCCTGTACTTACTGGTCACTTGTATATCTTTGGAGAAATGTTTATCAAGTCTTTTTTTTTTTGTTTTACCCATTTAAAAATCAGATTGCTTTTGTTGTTGTTGAGTTGTAGCATTTCTTTATATATTCTGGATCCTTTACCACATCAATTTGCAAATATTTCTTCCATCCAATGAATTGTCTTTTCACTCTGTTAATTGTGTCCTTTAATGCATAGAAGTTTTTAGTTTTGATGTAGTCTAATTAATCTGGGTTTTTTTCTTTTTGTTGCCTGTGCTTTTGTTTTTATGTCCAAGTCAAATTTAGCAGCATGAAACTTTTCCTCTATGCTTTTCCCTGAGAGTTTTATGGTTTTAGGTTTTACATTTAGGTTCTGATCTCTATTGTATAGAAACTGTTTTCCCTCCTTAGACTGAATTTCTTGAGCAGAGAGGCTGTGGCTGTCCATTGTCATATTCTTAGCACTTAGCATATTCTTGGCACATAGTGCTCTGTTAGCTTTAACTGAATGAAACTTTTTCAGATGTAATGAGAATAAACAAAATACTACATTATTGGTGGTATGCTAGCTTCATAATAATTATAGCAGCCTCAAAAATTTTAATTACCTTGAGAATCTATAAAGAAATCTCAGGATTAAAAAAGAAATGCTGGTCTCAAAGACTTCAAGGGCTTTTTGGCATTTTATTTGCTTGTCTTTTTTCCTGAATATGCTTAATGGAATATTTGGATATTTATCATAATAATTGTGCTCTTATCACACTTGGCCCTGAGAGCCTTTATCATGGGCTTTGTGCACAGTTAGCTCTGTGGGGATAATAATCATTGCACAAGGTGATTGTTTCTTCCATCCACGTGAAACCCTGGGCAAAGCTTGGGGTAGGAAGCTGGCCAAGTTCGTTTCTTGTCCTTGGATGAAACTTCCTCAATTTTCAATTTATAAAACAAGAGGGGAAAATTGGAACATGTACCTCATTCCTTCTATTTCTAAAATTATGAAAGTTTAGATATTGGTGACAAGACAATTTCAATAGGTGTAGAAATTCAAACACTTCTGGGAAGAAATAAAGACAAGATATATCATAGCCTAGCCTCTTGAAGAGAGACGTTCTACCATGATGATTGAGAGAGCTAAGAAGAGGGAAAACTGGGAGTCTGTCTGAGGAGTTGTATTCCTGCTTTCACCATTATTGCTACTGAGGAGGTCAAGGAGGCTCTGAAAAGAAAACAAAATTACTATTATTCTTGGTGGTGATGTTATTGAATCAAGGACATCTCCATATTTTCAGCCATTTCAGAGTGAATTGTGTTATACTTCGATATGTATGTGGCATAATCAGTTTAAAATATAAGAAAGCTCTTGATGACACTAATAGTTAACACTGCAAGTACCACCTTCCCACCCCTGGCCAAAACTGTATGCCCCACAGGTTTTCTGGGCCAGTTTCTACCATGTTTGAGAGATAGTTACAGCTACTATCTCTCTGACAGGCACCTCTGCAAGAGGTGGCCTGTGGTATACTAGCATCTGATTCTCAGGTCTCTCTTCTACTATGGCCATTAGTGGACCTTTCAAAGACTGAATATTGGGCTATCTTTATGGTGTCGATTAAATAGCAAGACCTGGCAAGAGCATCAGGGAGACCTGTGTTCTGACCTCTGCTCCTTTCATCTGAGTGAAGTTTGGGCAAGTGACTTACCATTGCTGGGAGTGGGTTTCTGCAAGTCGAAAGTAGTAAAGATTTTATCTTTTGTTTTATATTTTATGTACATACATATAATATATATATATATATATATATATATGGTTGAGTTGTTGAAAGAGGAAAAAAGTGGAAGGAACTCACTTTTATTGAGAACCTTTTATGTGCTAGTTGCTATGCCTGGTGTTTACATATATTCGCCTATTAATGCTCAAGCAGCTCTATGAAGGAGTCATTGCTAGGCTCATCTCAGAATAGGATAATTAATGCTCAGAGATGTTAAGTGACCCATTTAAAGTCACACAGTGGATACACAGCAGAATCAGGATTCCAGTGCATATCTTCTGGATCTAGAGCCAATGCCCTTTCTCCTACGTCATTATACATTGACATAGTGCGAAATGGACATGTTCTGGAACCCTCTTTCCCCTCTTTCCACAGCTGAAGTTGCCAATTTACTTCCTTTCCTTAGAATTCCCAAGAAAGGGAGCCCTCAACCTTTGAGCCTGGTTTTTACCTTTGCTGAAGAGTAGTTACCACCTATTTTCCCCATAAGCCACGTTTTTGGGGTGGGGGGGAGCAGTTTCTGGTCTAATTTGGGTGGCAAACAATGCTCCAAAGACAAAGATCCAAACATAAATGAAGCTCCATCTTTTTGTGATTCTGCTTTGAAGTCATCCTCCCCTCCCCACTTTTCCTTTTGTGCTCTTTAAAAACTTATTCTTATTAGGGTCCTGGTGAGTGTGATGGTGTCCAGATTCCCGCTCTGGGGCCCTAGATTCACAAAAGGCCAAGTTGACGTCCATTCTGCATCTGGCTTATTTGATGCCAGAGGAGCACCGAGGTCTCCTGAGAGAGCCAGGAGAGATTTGCCTCCTGCAGAGGTTTGGATAAGCCCCAGCTAATCTCCGTGGCTTCTTAAGGGCACACCTGCTTGTCTGCCAGCCAGCAGCCCCCTCACTCATTTCCCGTGGGATGGCTGGGGTCAGAGGGCCACAAGAAAGCCTTTTATCTATCCCCACGCCACCCGGCCCCCCTCAGCAGCACCTGGGTCCACACTTAAGACTTCCTTTGAGGAGAGGTCGAGACGTTGTCCCTCCCAGAATGGGGGCCGGTGCCCTTTTCCTTCCTTTTGAGGCGGCTTGCTTGTTCCTTCCTTCTAAATCAGAGTTTGATTCAAACTTTATCATGCATGGCTCAAACTTTATCCCACTGGGGCTAAGCTGATCTGAATTAGTTTCTGGGCTGCTGAGCTGCGGACACGTAGTAGGTGTTCAGTAAATAAAGATGAAGTCTGATTATGATCTCTGCGAATTCAGGAAAGAGACTGTCAACTTACAGTCTGTTTCATCATTGGAATATAATAGTAACACTGATAATATTAAAATGTCAGAGAATGCAGAAGTCACTTCTGTTTAGCTGTGGGAGATGAAGGTTCACCCCTCCATCATTTTCCAAATCACATTTACCTTCTTAATTATCTTTAGAAGTGGTTAGTAGTTAAATTGATTTGTTTTCTGTGAGTATTCTGTTTGAGATGGGTGGCTAGAGACTGCTGTTTGGCATAGGAAACTTCAAGGGATTGTCTTTTTTCTTTTTTTTTCTCTTTCTGGTTTTTCTTACTCTCTCCCTCTCTTCCTTCCTCCCTCCATCTTTCCTCTCTCCCGCCTTCCTTCTCTCTCTGTACATAAAATGAAGACAGATTCATTCTGAAGAGGGTATTCTTTTTAAAAATGTTTTTAAATTTTAAGTATGTGGGGTACAATTCAGGGTTAGGTATACAAATGTTCATTATGCAGGTATCCTTGTTGATGAGGTGTGTCCCTCCCTCCCCTGGAAGTTTCTCACTACTACCAATCCCTCCCCCGTCCTTCCCTGGCAGTTTCCCACTAGCCAATCCCTTTCTTATAGTATTACGATAGTTGTTCAAGGTTAGCTTATGAGTGAGAACTGTGATACTCGGTTCTTTGTTTATGTGATAGATCACTCAGTATTATAGCCTCTAAGTTCACCCAAGTTGCTGTGAAGTTCATAATTTTGTCCTTCTTTATAACTGCATAATATTCCATTGTGTACATGTACCTCATTTTTTAAATCCAGTCCTCTTTCAATGGGAGGCATGGTTTTGTTCCATGTTTTTGCTTTTGTAGATAATGCTGCAATAAACATGCATGTGCAGGTATCTTTTTCATAGAGTTATTTGAGCTACTCTGGGTATATTCCTAGTAGGGGGATTGCGGGATTGTATGGGAGGTCGATTTTTAGATCTTTTAGGAATCGCCATATTGTTTTCCACAGAAGCTGTACTAGTTTACACTCCTCCCAACAGTGTAGAAGTGTTCAAAGAGGGTACTTTTAATGGTAATCTGTATAAGAGTGTGTCTAAAAAGATAATATTAAAAAAAAACTGTGTTCTCTCTTTCTTTGAACTCCCCATTTGTTGTGCAGATCCATAATCCTACTTTTCTCTACAGCCACTAATATTTGTTGAGACTTCAGCCTAAGTTCCTGGACTGAGTAAGACAGGATAAATCTGATCCATGGGAACTTCAGTTTAGCCGAGAAGATAGGGCATTGGAGCTATATGATAACCAACTGGTTGTGAACTGATCGATTGATAACTGATTTAAGTGTTATAGAAGGAAGTGTGGGGGGGATAAAGAAACATTCGTTTCTCTAATTATGGTTCAGGCATAATATAACAAGTTTATACATTTTTAATTTATCTTCCCTAAAACCATGCAAGATAGACAGTATGATTCTCATTTTATAGACGAAGAAATGGGGACTCAAAGACACTGAGTAATCTGGTAGACTAGTTGGAGAACTAAGACTTAACCCAGGTAGTACTTAAAGCTATAATTTGAACCTGGCACTGGCTCTGAACAATCCTTGAATTCTATCCTGTTCAACCCATACACAAACATGGCCTAATAGAGGCAGGCAATCCTGTGTAGGCAGTCACTCTTGACGGTAGTACTACAAAGCAATTTTTTGAAAAGGAGAACGAATGTAAAGCTAATTTACCAGCTAACTGCTAATTTTCCCTTTTAGTTTGGATTGTTTACTTATCAGGGTATGTGGTGACTTTAAACTGTGGGATTTAATTGTTTTTGCTGGAGTGATCTACCTCTTACTCGGCTTGCACTTTCTCCATTAAGATGCTTCCTGTTTGCGGAAGTGCTTTGGCGTTGTCTCTCCTCTGATTACACACACACACACACACACACACACACACATAGATGGATCCCCCACACCTCCCTTTTCCCTAGTGAAGTACACAAACAGCAAGCAGACAGACACTATCTTAGAGGCTGCAACTCAGGGCCATAATATTGTGGCAGAAAGTAGAAAATAAAACAGCCCTTGCTGGGTTCAGGATAATAGCATAATAGGATAAATGTGAGAGAGTCAGGAGGTGGTAATGGCCCTGGAGATGTAGAAATTCTGGGAAAGTAGAGCAGTATAAAAGCGGAGACACCATCTGTGGGTTCCAGGCAGTTGTGAGCGACTCTGAATGACACAATATGGAGATCTGCTATACAACACAACAAATAGTAGTAAAGGAATCATCTGGTCTTACGATTGTCAGACGTTCTTTGTTTGAAATGCCACCTTCCCAGCCATGAATGCCAGTGTAGCCATGGTTATAAGCGGCAGGACTATAAATTGCCTCTTTCTCCAGCCAATTAAAATTGCGGGAAGTGAGAATAAAATGAAATGGATGCTTCTTTTCCTTCCTAGATGGACTCTTCACTGGACTACAGTGGGCACGGCACACGCCATCACTCCTCCTTATTCAAGCATGATAAACAGATACCTCCTTTAGCAAATCTCCCCCTCTGTCCCACCTCCCCCTACACGTCGCAGCCCCTAGTAACCTCTGTTCTACTCTTTGCTTCTATGAGATCTACTTCTTGGCTTCTACATACTAGTGAGAACATGTGGTGTTTAACTTTCTGTTCCTGGCTTATTTCACTTAACATATTGTTCTCCAGGCTCTCATCCATGTTACTGTAAATGGAAGGATCTTATTCTTTTTTATGGCTGAATAGTATTCCATTGTGTGTATCTACCACATTTGTCTTTATCCATTCATCTGTTGTTGGAAGTTTGGGTTAATTCCATATCTTGGCTATTGTGAATAGTGCTGCAGTAAATGTGGGGCTGCAGATATTACTTCGACAAATTGATTTCCTTTCCTTTGGATAATTATCCAGTAGTAGGATTGCTGGATCAACTTTTTTTTTCCCATAATGCCCCCCATAGTGGCTGTACTAGCTAGACAGGAGGAATAATTTCTAGTGTTTTGTAACACTGCAGGATGACTCTAGTTAACAGTAATATATATTTTCAAATAGCTAGAAAAGGGGATATCGGATGGTTTCAACACAAAGATACATGGTTGAGATGATAAGTATGCTAATTGGCTGGATCAGATCGCTGCACATTGTATCAAAACATCATGATGTATTCCATAAATATGTACAACTATTGTGTCCATTAAAAATAAAAATAAAAAAATAAAAATATATTTCAATAAAAAGGTATTGGGAAAGAAACTAAGATTTACTGAGTGTGTCTATGTGCTGGGCAAGATGCATGGCATTTTGTATATATTATCTCATTTAGTTCTCAAAACAATGCTTTGAAGTTGGTAGCATTATTCCAATGATAAAGATGAAGAGGAGACGCCTCAGATAAGTCAAATGACGTGCTCAACGTTACGCTGTGGTGGAATCAGGATTCTCGTTGGGGTCTGGATGACTTCTGAGTCAATACTCTTTCCTTTACACTCCATGTTTCCCAGAAGTGGAAGAACCTGAGTGCATCACATCTCGTCATCTCAGATCTTTTCCCAGTTATTCATTATCCAATAAAGGATTTTTAAAAATGTGAAATGTTTCTCTTTACATCTCTGGAAATCTGGAATAAACTAAGCTCAAACCTTCAAGCAATTGAAATGATTTTTCTGTATCCCAACTTTAGTTGAAAGAGATAAAGAGGCAAACCAATTTGTTTAGAAGTTTAGACAAAGCATGAACTTCTAGAATATACATTCACTTCGGTACAACTTTTCAGCCTAATTATCTATACCTTCTACTCTATTGAACTATAATTGCTGAAACTTAAAATGATAATTGAGAGGTATAACAAAGACGTAAACCATTACAGAGGACCAAGAAAGAGAGCAGGGAAAGAGTACTGACTTTGAAAGTCCTAAGAATACAGGCTTGAATTCTTACGCAACCACAGAGGTCATAACTGTAGGCAAATTGATCGCTGTAACTGCAGTCCATCAACTGGAAGGTAGGCATGTAACATCTCAAAAGGCAATTGTGAGAAGTCAGTAAGATAATGTGTGAATAAATCATTTAGCATAGGAGATGTATTTTACCTGCTCGGTAAATCTTGTTTCCTTCATAAAACAGAAAAATAATATTCAATCACAAGTAAAACAAAGTGGATATTTGTAATTTAGAATCTTTCCATTATTTGCCAGTAAGGCAGCCTTGGTGAAATGGGTCAAGAGGGTTGGTGATACTCAGGCCACTTCGATTATAGGAAAGGCATAATTGTTTTGTAAGTGTGCTCCCAATATGAAATTTATTTCCTGGCAGTAAGTTCTCTGCTTCCTATATTATTCTTGCTTCTATCACTGAAAACTCTCACAATTATATGTCGTATATTGAACAACAACAGCAAAAACGCAGATGTTTAGGTAACCCATAGTAGAATTAACCAGTTTATTGCTTTAATTCAACAGTGCAATTTTCTCTGAGCAGACTTAGCCAAAGAAAGAAAATGGCTTAGTATGAGGCTTATCTCTATGCCAGCAGTATTTCCCTACAATCCATTGTTGTATGCCTCTATCCTATACTGAGATTGCTTGATCACCTTTAGAGACTCTTTTTTTCCTTATTTATATGAATCCAGATAGATCAAGTACACACCAATGACTGTTACATGGTGAAGACCATAAGGAAGAGAAATGCCTTGAGAAAAATATTTAGTTGTTATACGTTAGTGTGAAACATACTTAGTCTCAATGAGCCTTGTGAGGAGTAACATTGAATTTAAGATCACTGTCTGGCCTTGTAGTAGAGCAGACCTTAGTTTGAGTCCTGGATCTACCACTTATAATCTTATATGCTTGGGAAAGTGACTTTACCTCTCTGAGCCTCAGTTTCCTTATTAGTAAAATGAATCTGGCTTATGTTACAAGCAATTAATAAATATAAGTCATTAAATAAAATTAGCTTTCTGTTTATCCTACTGTTAATTTCATTTAGCTACTTTCTGATCTCTTTCGAGACTGAGGTATAGTTTATCCCCAATGATTCTAAAAATAATTTACACCCCAATGATTTCTCCTTATATTGGCCAGATGGTCACTGAGCTACTCGGGGCTTCTTCATTGAAGACAACACAATCCTGTGATATCACCCTTGGTTCCTGCTATTTCTCTCCCTACCCTTCTTGTTCATTTTTTCCTCCCATGGAGGGAGTGTCACTGTGCTAATGTCAATATTGCAGATGTGGGACTTTCATCAGGAGTCCTGAGCACAGAGACCATTTTATCTATTTGCAATGATTTGTTTCTTGCTGCAGACACTGCTCTTTAGCATTATTGATCTCCTCCGTCTATGGAGCCACATCAGATGCCTTTGACCCTGGTTTGCACCAGGAGCAGTCAAGGGGCCACTTGAGACCGTCTGACATTGTGACTGAATTCAATTCCTCTTTACGTTTGCATATGCCTTTTTTTGTTCTTCTGCTTTAAAATGGTTTGTATTATTGCATGTGGGGTCGACAATCTGCATTCTTTGTGTCATGCTTGCTTCTCAATATAGTAACGACTTCTTTCGGGGTCAGAATCTTTTTCCTGTACGGCTCCTGCTGTCCCAGTTATGAAAGAGACTCTCAGAGCTTGCGTTTCTTCTCTAGGAAGTTGGTCAATACCATTTCTGAATGAAGCAAGGAAGGGGCTAGAGAAGAAATTACTTAATCAGCACATATAAACAGAAATGACAGAATGCAATGGGGAGGAAAAGAGGACTCTAAAGTGGAAATGCCATATTTTTTCTTTATTTTTTTTTCCTAGAGTTGAAAGTTTTCATAAATTACCTTCTAGGACCTTAGGAAGAAAAAAAATCTGGATAGTACTTTCTTTACATTTTAATTTTACTCATTCAAGTAATATTGACTAATATGCATGACGAAGGGTGACTAATAATCACCCTTATTTGCCAAACGACCCTATTCTAGCTGGTCACACAGCCTTATGCTGGAACCTGCATGATAATCCAAGTCACCCTGTCATTTGTGTTCTCAAGACAAGTGTCAGTGCTTCTAAACACTTTGAAGCCCTAAGGTCACTGGGAGAGAAAAATAATATCCTTGGGAAAGATAAAATAGCTGGGCTTGAAATGTTTAATTTTCCACAAGAGAATAATGATAACTTGAATGAATAGCAAATATGTTGCAGAAAAATAGGTTCCTGGTTCACAGAGAAAGGATCAGGAAAGGCTCTTTCTGTGTGGTAAAGTAAATCAGAGAGTTGGGGTACTTACTTAAGAAATTTACTCTGCAACCTCTGTTCTGGAAGAGTATAATTTGTTTAAATTTATTTGTTCATTTGTTTATTTATTTTTTAATTTTTGAGTTGGAGTCTCACTCCTTCGCCCAGTGCAGTGGCATGCACGCTCACGGCCACCCCAGTGTCAACCTTTTGGGTTCCAGCGATTCTTCCACCTCAGCCTTCCAAGTAGCCTGAACTACAGGCATGCGCTACCAAGCCCAGCTGTTTTTTATTTTATTGTAGAGACGAGGTTTCGCCAAGTTGCCCGGGCTGGTCTCAAACCTGCGGGCTCAGGCAATCGGCTCGCCTCGGTCTCCAAAGTGCTGGGATCACAGGCTGACCAACCGAGCCCGGCCTATTTAAATTTAAATTGTCCCCTTAATTCAAAATCAACTCTCAATTTTACTTGTGTGGGTCAATTCTCCTTACCCTCTTCTTTATCTCTCTGTATATATAGTTATACATTTATTTTCTGGCAAGAAGTTCTCTGCCTCCTATATTATTATTTTATATATAGTTTTAAAAAAAATATACACACATACACACACATATAGTCATGCATCACTTGATGATAAGGATATGTTCTGAGAAAAGGGTCTTAAATTTATTTCATTATTAGGCAATCATCAGAGTGCATTTACATAAACCTAGAGATAGCCTAGTAGGCAATTGTAACACACGTATTTGCGTATCCAAACACACACAAACATGGAAAAGATAATATTTGGTGCTACATCATTGGGCAATAGAAAATTTTCAACTCCATTAAAATCCTATGAGGCAACCATTGTATATGTGGTATATTATTGACTGAAATACTGTTATGTGATATATGAATATGCGTGCCTGTATATACACACACACACACACACACACACACATACACATATGTGTAAATATAGTTTTTCAGACAGATGATATAGAGTGATTAGGGTGATGATCTCTATTCTAAAGTCCATTTAATTCCAGAATTGACACTATTATCAAAATTGTTAACTAATCAGTGTATTAAATTATAGTTACTAGAAAGTGAAAGACAAATAAGTATTTGACTATCACACCATAACCCTTAGAATAGTTATCTGTGTGATATAATTTCTTTTTTTTTTTTCTGGCCTGGCTAGTACCAAGCATCCCGGTACATCACATGTACTCTGTTGCGTTAACTTGTTGCTATGACAACCTCAGCATTCCCTAACATCAAAAAATTTAAATATGTATCTATGAATTTGAAAAAACAACTCTAAGATTAAATAAAATCCTAATCACATCCATCTGCATCTTATAGCATTCTGAAAAGGTTTCCATAATAACGATTATTGCATATAATTTCATGAGCTGTAATCCACAGTTATTCTTTCTTGGGATAGTACAAAACATTCAGGCTCTTCCATAGACAAAGAGCCTTATTCACTTATTCACCATCTCTTGAACGCCTACTTATGACACTATATTGAGGTCATGTATCAGAGTACACTCCAGGAACAAATAGACCCCAAAACATACAAAGATTTTTAACTTTCTTTATTTTTTATTTTTTTAAATTTATTATAAATATGTGGGGTATAATTCAGGGTCAGGTATATAAACATTGATCTTAAGATTTTTTAAAACAGAAGTTAATTTTTCCCTCTTGTAACAGTCCAGTACATCGTTTCTGGTCAGCAGTAGCTTTCTTTAGTGCCGTGATTCAAGGATTCAAGTTCTTTCTGTCACAAAGGTTGGCCAGCTCCTTGGTGCCCATCAAGCTCTGTATCCATCTAACCAACAGCAGGCCAAAGAGTATGGAGATACGACACCTTATAAAAACCTCAAAGTGAAATACCTCACTTCCGTTCATTTTCTACTGGGTCCTTCTCATCTCATGGCCATATCTAGACATAAATGGGGCTGGAAAATGTAGTCCCTGCCTTGGTAGCAGCTAGCCCAGAAGCTATTCTGTATTAGGGGAGAATCATGAATTTAGTAGACAACTGGCTAGCTCTGTCACCACACAGGTAGGTAGAAAGATGAGTAAGACATGCTTGTAACACATGAAGGGTTGACAGTCTTGGGGTGAAAAAGTCATGTAAACATGTATGTGCTATAGTAAAAGGTTGACTTGAGTGCCTCGAGGTGCAGCTACTCTTGCTTGGCAGGATTGGGACTGCTGGTAGCACTGCCTTTAAAGGCAACTGTATCTTGAACTGATAAGGAGAACTATCACAGAGTAATTTTTAAATAATGGACTAGCTTAAAAGCACATGTGTAGGAGTGGGAGGCTAAAGGAGGTAGAAATGGAGAGGAATAATTAGATAATGTAGTTGTCCCTGCTGGTTCTTAAGTGATAAGCCTATATTTCTCCCTCACTCTCCACTTGCCTTATCACAAGTGGGTGACCTTGATGAGACTTTTTCAACATTGTGTCTTTGGTTCCTTTTAATCTCCTGTCAGTTGCTATCACTGTCAGCATGACCTACCTCCGGTGAAAAATTCAGCTTTCATTTCTGCCTTACTAGAAATGCTAAATTATGAGGAAATGTCAGGAGGGGAGTGCGCTGTAAACACGAAGGACACATTACTGGAGGGGGTCATGGAGGGACACCGGGATCTCTTCCCACAACACTACAAGGACTAAGACATGTCTGTATTTTGGCCTTCTGGGTCTTTTCACACTCTGAGTTGATATAACTTGTCAATTGAGCACTATTTCTATTCAGCGCTGATTGCTGTTGTATTCCAGCCAGGTGAATTATGGATGGAGATTTCCCTACCTGAATTGGAATGACCAACTACCAGTTTACCAAAGTCAACAAGACCCAGGACATAACTTTCATTGTTAGGTGGGGTGATTGTTGGATTTGTAGTTTTAATTTCATTGAGGTCTGCCATGAAGGATGTACTGAAATGAAACATAAAAATGCTTTGAAAAGTTAGAATTACTGAAGTACAAACGAAAAGAAGGTACATAGTAATAATGATCAATATTTCAAATGGAGAGTTTTTGTGGTGGCATTTGCAGTAAGTCAAGAAGGTTGCATTTTAACTAATCCCTCTTACCTAAGGAAAAACAGAAGTTAAACTTGTGTTAAACATTTTCAGTGATTCTGTAGGATTCAAGTCAACCATAGTGAGCCTGGCAAGAAACTGAGATGGATAAAAGACATTGCCCTCAAATATTTGGAGTTTAGTTTTGGGAGCTAGAACCAACAAACATAAAATAATTGGCAAAGCATGGATATAAACGCAGAGTCTACAAGTAGAAGAAATTCAGGCAGTGGAATCATTGGATCAAAAACTCTTATCTATAAATTTTTGTAAATTCTTACACATTTTGCCATAGAACAGATTAATTTTTCCCTCTTTCAGTGCTTTTTAAAAATAGAATGAAGAGAATTTCATACTTTCACTTGGTTTTCAGACCTTGGCTCTTGGGTTCTGGTTGTGGCTTTGATTTTCTTACAGTCTAAAACAGCTCATTAGTCACTTGACAGCCTTGAGCCTTAGTTTCTATAAATCTATAAATGGATAGCTGAACCGATGTCTTGTATCCCATATTTTTCTACAGGTCTTAGATTCTGAGTGTATGCAGTATGTGTTTGTACTTTTCATTATGATTGCCTATTATGTCCTGCATTTGATTGATTGCATGTTTGAAGCTTTAATCATGATATAACCCCTCTTCTCCTCTTTCCTCTTCTTCCCTCCAAGCTACTGGTCTTCCTCTCACTCTATTCTTTCTTCCCTAGACTTTAATCTTTTCAGGTTCAGTGCTTGGAATGTCTTTTTAAAAAAGGGAATTGAGACACTGAGGAGAGAGATTTGAGGTCCTAGACCTCAAAAAAGACAATGTCTCCCCAACTTTTCTAATTTATGTCTGTTAGATTAATGATATGCTGGTTCAACAATTCCTCCTCCTCCTCCTTTTTGAGTCAAAGTCTTACTCTGTTGCCTAGGGTGGGGCACAGTGGCACAATCACAGCTCACTACAGCCTCAATCTCTTGGGCTCAGGTGATCCTCCCACTTCAACCTCCCAAGAAGCTGGAACGACAGGCATGCCACCACTCCCATATAATATTTTATAGAGATGAGATATCACCATGTGGCCCAAGCTGGTCTTAAACTCCTGGACTCAAGCGATCCTCTCACCTTGGCCTCCCAAAGTGCTGGGATTACAGGTGTGAGCCACTGTGCTTGGCCATTATTCTTGTGAATGAGGCTTTATTTTCTCCATCTGATTGTTGATGGAATAAGTGACCCAAAATTTTAAAAATATGTTGGACTCCAAAATTACTTACCTTGACTTTGTCCAAAAAAAGGTCACAATCTGAGTCCACTAAAGACAGAGATTTCTAAGTGATGAACGGAGGCCAAGAAAGTTTAATTACCAAGGCACATGGAGTCAGGCCCTCTGCGCTCAGGCAGCATAAAATATTCCCAGAGATGTTTTGGTCAGTAAGAGTAGATTGACTATTGTTTTGGCAATTTCTCCCACATAGTGAACAAGTGGCTTTTCCATTAGGGATGGGACGTTCCAGTGAAGTCCACATCACAGAATAATCTTGCCATTTTCCTGCAAGGTCATTGAATCATACTTCAAAGTTATATGTAATCTAACTTTCCAGCAAGTGAAGGACTTCTATATATGGAATCCTTGACTAAAGGCCATTCAGACTCTGCATGGACCCTTAAGTTATATCAATTCTAAGAAAATGTTGTCATTTTATTTCTCTTTTAACTAATTATAAGTTTCAAGAGAGCTCTGAGTGGCTCACATTAAGATATACTAGCTAACATAGATACTAACCGGAGTTTTAATTATAGCTGTGGCAAATTTTCTACATTTAATGTTGATGAGTAACTGCAGGCTGTTAGCTTCTCTGGTGATAAGAAAGCAGCCTGTAGTTTCAGAAGATGAAAACTTCCTCAGTACCTTCTAACCCGGAATGGCCCTACTCTGGAGATGTTTGCATGTGGATTGATAATCATTATGGGAAAGAATTGAGATCACTAACTAAAGCTCATATCTAGTAATAATGATTATGATCCTTCATTTTTGTTTTATATTCTTTTCTTTTAATCCCAATTCTTTTTTTTTCTTCTACTACTCTTTCCAACTCTTCTCTGTTCTCCTGTATATAGTTTTGATTAGCTATGAAAACTTAAACAAATCCCAGACTCTCTCTACCAATTATTTTTGCATATATTGCTAAATCTAGGGTATGTGTATTTGGGGCCAAACTAAAATTTATCTTCAGCAGAATTCAATTTTAGGAGCAGGTGTGTGTACATTTGTGTGTGTAGAGGGAAATTATGAATCAAGCACAAATACTTTAGAATTTGCATTTTTCTTAATTTATTCTTAACAATGTTACACTAAATTAGAACAAACAGTCTAGAATAGATAACCTTTTATATTTTTATGGCCCTAGAAATAAGTACATGGCAGTAGCAGGATGCTGCCAGCATGAGGGAGGGCACATCACATCAATAAAGGTACCTGATCTCAAACCAGGTGAGGTGGTAACCAAAAGGAGGTCCAAACTTTACAATGACCACTTATCTACTAATCCTGAATTGTACCCCACATCTTTAAAATAAAAAAAAACAATGACCACTTATTTACCTAATCCTGAATTGTACCCTACATCTTTAAAATAAAAGATAAAATACACTTAGAAGAAAAAAAAAGAAATAATTACACGTTAGTCATAAATTTGTTGTTTTTTTAAATTAAAGCCCCAGAACATACACATATATTAACACATCTTATTGTTCAGTGTCATATTGTTTGTGTGATTTATCTGGACTAAATTGTATCACATCTGGTGGCTGCTTTCAAGGCTCACCCAGGTATCTATTTGTCTAGAACACTTGGGAAATGGCAGTGATAAATGATCTGTACTTCCTGAGAACACAAGTGTATTTCCAGAGGTCAAGCACATTTGAGTGATCTGTTGATGATCTGAAAAAGTGAAAACCAGGAGCCAAGGCAAGACAGAATAATAGAAAAAACTGAAAGTTAAATGTCCACAAAGATGGAACTAATAGACACTAGGGACACCAATAATGGGGGAGGTAAGGAGAGGGTTGGCGTACAGTGTTCATTATCTGGAGGATGGGTCACCTGAAACCCAATCCTCAACTCTACACAATATGTCCATGTAACAAACATGCACTTGTATCCCCTGATTCTAAAATAAAAATAAAAAATTGAAAGTGGCTCTGAGCTGGGAGGTGCTGAACAGCAGGACTCTGGTGCTTTCTAACCAATATTCTTTCACTACAGTTCATGAATTTAGTGAACTCATGCTCTTGGAACGTAGTGGTGCCAAGGCCTTTGAGCGGACCCTGGATCTTCTGTAGCTGCCTGTATCAGAGTGAAATGTAGTGGAAATTCTGGAAGGAAGGTCTTTCATTGTCTCGGAGACATGACATTGCCATTCTTCCTCCTCAGGGGCATTTTCTGTAATTATCTGCTTTGCCACTTAAATAGCCCTTTACTGGCATTTATATTGAAGCCCACAGCTCTGTGGACTGTGGATTGTGGTTGCCATTTTTCAGAACCTGGATTATTAGATTCAGAGAGTTTAGGGGAATTGCCCAAGAGCAGACTGCTGTGATCTGAAATGAACCTAGACATTTAGGATGCCACTTCTAAAACGTTATTTACTAACTACTCTGGATCTGAACTGTAATTCTTTTACGTATGGCTTATGGAGTAACTTATTTATTCATTAGACACACATTTACTGAACATCATTTTGTATCAGATTAGAAGTTGGCAAAATTAAGATGGGTAAAATGTGGTCTCCATCATCAAGGATTTTAGTCTAATAGGAAAGGGAGACGTCGATGAAAATAATTACAATATGATGTGACTAATAAGGCAATGGAATAACAAACGAGTGCAGGGAACAGAGCTCCCGATGCTGCCTAGGAGTTTGGGAATCTAGAAAAGATGGTGTTTGATTTGAGTCCTGAGTAGGTGCTTGCTGGGCAGACAAAAATGGAAAATGTCATTTTTCATAGTGACTTATCGAGGCAGTCTCCAGCAACACCCTCACTTCCCTCCCTAAAACTCAACAGATGAACTTCCTTGCTGAGAAGGTTGGGACCATCTTATGTGAGTTGCCCCAATTTTTCTCTATATAGAAGTTTATCTATATCTTAATCTCTCTTCCCTTCCTTCTTCTTGAATGAGGGAAGATGGTGTCTTTCTCCTTCCCCAGGCTACAGTTCCCATAATGTTAGCTCTAGGCGTGGTGGCTCATACCTGTAATCCCAGCACTTTGGGAGCTGGAGGCAAGAGGATTTCCTGAGTCCACAGGTTCGAGGTCAGCCTGGGTAACACGGTGAGACCTTGTCTCTATAATAAATCAAAAAGCTAACCGGGTGTGATGGGGCATGCCTGTAGTTCCAGTTATTTGAAAGGCTGAAGTATAGAAGGATCGTCTGAAGCCAGCAGGTCATGGCTGCAGTGGCCATGAGCATGCTACTGTACTCCTCCAGCCTGGGTGACAGAGTGAGACTCTGACTAAAAAAAAAAAAATGTTAGCAATGTAAAATTGATGATTGGTAATGTTGCTGAATGTCTGGTACCAGAATCAATACTTCATGCATTGTTTCATTTCCTTTCTAAGAGTGCAGGTGCTAGAGTTTGGGCTGATTGGATTTGATCTCAAACTCCTGGGCTCAAGCAATCCTCTCACCTTGACCTCCCAAAGTGCTGGGATGACAGGTGTGAGCCACTGCATCCAGCTGGGCTGATTGAATTAGACTTCTGGCTTCACTTACCAGCTGTGTGACTCTGGATAACTTATGTCTACTCTCTATGTCTGTTTTCACCCCATTCAAGCTCTTCATATTCTCTCCTCTTTCGTAAATCTCTCCCCAAATCTCTCTTGCATCTTTACTCTTTATTTCTCTACTGATACGTTACATTCTGATAACAAACAAGATACCTCTTGTCGCGGGGGGGTGGGGTGAATTATCCGTCATCGCATCCCCCTTTCAACCTTTAAGTCAGACCTGGTCATCTTGGCTTCATCACGCCCCCCCAGAGCACTCTGTACACATCTCCCTAAAACAGCACAAAACACAAGTCTTCAGTTTAGACTCCTTACTCCTACCGCAACAACTCTTCTCACATCAAAGGTTCTTAATAAGTAATAATTCAGCGAATAAATGGATGAAGCTTTTCAGTGAGCTTTCTGGGCCTCCTTAAGAATTTGAAAATGGCAGTATTTCTTGATTCCTTGGGATCTTCTGATAGGAATGGGGAAAGTTTTAGTTCTGAGTATGAGTGGTCAGGTGCTATTTAGTTGGCTAACTAGATGGTACTTGTCAGCTAGACTTCTTCCCCCTCTCTGTCTAAAGCTGAGAGATCCATCTACATCTGGACCTCTACCCAGCTAAGGCAGCGATGGTACCATGTCCTCAGAACTTTCAACCATACCTCTTGGCTTGGCAGCCTCTAGAAATGAGCTGCCACTCTATTCGCATGCCCCCTCTTTTCTTACTGTGGGTTCCTTTTGCCATTTCTCCCAGAAAATTCTTTTTTTTTAAAGATTTTTAGAAATTTTATTCTATTATTTATTTATTGGAGCCTTTATCCCAAAGTATTTTTCTTTTTCAAAAAGTTTTAATTTTAGTTTCAGGATACACATGTGTGTTCATTACATGGACATATTGTGTGGTGGGGAGATTGGGTCTCAGGTGACCCATTCCCCAGATAGTGAACATTGTGCCCCAAAGGTAGTTTCTGAACCCTAGTCCTGCTCCGCCCCCCTCCCCTAACTAGGGTCCTCAGTGTCTCTTATTTCCATCCTTGTGACTGTTTATCTCCCACTTATGAGTGATAACACGCGGTGCTTGGTTTTCAGTTTCTGAGGTGGCCCACTTCCCAGATAGTGAATAATATGCCCATAGGTAGTTTCTGAAACTTAACCTCCCCCACCCCCTCCCTCATTGATGTTCCCAGTGTCTATTATTTTCATTTTTGTGACCATTCAGCTCTCACATAGGAGTGAGAACATATGGTGTTTTGGTTTTCCGTTTTTGAGTCAATTTACTTAGGATGGTGATCTCCAGCTCCATCCATGTTGCTGCAAAGGACATGGTTTTATTCTTTTTTTGGTGGCTGTGTAGTATGGTGTATGTATACCAAATTCTCATAATCCACTGATTGGTTGATGGGCACTTAGGTTGATTCCATCCACATCTTTATGATTGTGATTCATGCTGCAATGAACATGTGGCTGCAGGTATCTTTTTTATAAACCAGCTCTATTTCTTAGAGCAGATACTTAGTAGTGGTATTGCTGGATCAAATGGTAGATCTACTTTTAGTTCTTTGAGTAATCTCCAGCTTCTCATAGAAGTTGTGCTAGCTTACACTCCCACCAACAGTGTATAAGTGTTCCCTTTTCCCTACATCCATGCTAGCATCTATTGTTTTGTGATTTTTTAATATGGCAATTCTGACTGGTGTTAGGTGGTATCTCACTGTGGTTTTAATTTGCATTTTCCTGATGATGGGTGATGTTGAGCATTTTTTCATATGTTTGTTGGCCATTTGTATATCTTCTTTTGAGAAATATCTATTCATGTCATTTGCCCACTTTTTAATTGGGATATTTGCTTTTTTCTTGCTGATTAGTTTGAGTTCTTTTAGATTCTGGATATTAGTTCTTTGTCAAATGAATAGTTTGCAAATATCTTCTCTTAGGTAGGTTACCTGCTTACTCTGTTGATTATTTCTTTTGCCGTGCAGAAACTTTTTGGTTTAGTTAAGTCCTGCTTATTTATTTTTTGTTTTAGTTGCATTTACTTTTGGGGTTTTAGTCACAACTTATTTGCCTAGGCCAATGTCCATAAGAATTTTTCCTAGGTTTTCTTTTAGGATTTTTGTAGTTTCAGGTCTGACATTTAAGTCTTTAATTCATTTTGGGTTAATATTTGTATATGGGGAGACATATGGATCAAGTTTCATTTTTCTGCATGTAGCTATCCAATTTTCCCAGCACCATTTGTTGGATAGGGTGTCCTTTCCCCAGTGTATATTTTTGTCTGCTTTGTTTGTTTTTTTTCCTGCCTTGTCAAACATCAGTTGATTGTAGGTATTTTGGTTTATTTTTGAATTCTCTGTTCTGTTCCATTGGTCCGTGTGTCTGCTCATGCATCAGGACCATGCTGTTTTGGTTACTATAGAATATACTATAGTATAACCTTGTATAGTATAGCCTTGCAGTATAATTTGAAGTCAGGTAATGTGATGCTTCCAACTTTGTTCTTTTTGCTTAGAATCACTTTGACTATTATGGCTCTTTTTGGTTCCATATGAATTTTAGGATTGTTTTTTCAAATTCTGTGAAAAATGATGTTGATAGTTTATATGGATTGCATTGAATCTGTAGATTACTTTAGGTACTATGATAATTTTAATAATTTTGATTCTACCAATCCATGACGTGGGTTTATTTCACCGTTTGCTTATGTCCTCTGCGATTTCTTTCATCAGAGTTTTGTAGTTCTCCTTGTAGAGATCTTGCATCTCCTTGGTTAAATATATTCCTACGTGTTTTAGCTTTTTGATTGCTATTGTAAATGGAATTGAGTTCATGATTTGATTCTCAGCTTGGTCACTATTGTTGTATAGCAGTACCTCTAATCTGTGTGTATTGATTTTGGACCCTGAAACTTTACTGAATTCATTTAATAAGTTCAGGAGTCTTTTGAAGGAGTCTTTAGGATTCTTTAGGTATTAGGTCACATTGTCAACGTACAGATACAGTTTGATTTCTTCTTTTCCAATTTGGACACGCTTTGTTTCTTTTTCTTGCTTGATTTCTCTGGCTAGGACTTCTAGTACTACATTGAATAGTAGTAGTGAAAGTGGGCATTCTTGCCTTGTTCCAGTTCTGAGGGGAAGTATGTTCAATTTTTCTCCATTCAGGATGACATTGGCTGTGGAGTTTGTCATATATGGCTTTATTATTTTGAGGAATGTTCCCTTTATGTCTATTTTGCTGAGGGTTTTTAAAATATCATAAATGGATGCTGGATTTTATCAAATACTTTTTCTGCCTCCATTAAAATGATCATATCATTTTTCTTTTAAATTTTATTTATGTATTGACTTGTGTATGTTGAACTACTCTTGCATCCCTGGGATAAAACCCACTTGGGTTGTGGTGTGTTCTTTTTTTTTTTAATGTGCTGTTGAATTCAGTTTGCTAATATTTTGTTGAGGATTTTTGTGTCTATGTTCTAAGGGATATTGGTCTTGTGGTTTTCTTTTTTCTGGCTTTGGTATCAGAGTGATACTGGCATCATAGTATGAGTTAGGAAAGATTTCCTCCTCTTCA
>CAUYQG010076167.1:0-20301 GCA_963574415.1 Tarsius wallacei | reverse complement strand
AATGATCACATCACCGATGAGCAGAGGTAAGTTTTCTTGAATAATTTTATGGAATTTTTGTTCCAGGGTGGTCTCTGTCTCTCTTTCTGTCTCAGGAAGTCCAATTACTCTTAGGTTCAGTGTCTTGAAGTATTTGCTCATCTCTTGAAGGTTTTGTTCTGTCCTTTTAAGCTTCTTTTCTATGTTTTTGACAGTTTGAGTTAGTTCTATATTTTGGTCCTCAAGCTCTGAGATTCTTTCTTCTGCTTGGCTAATTCTGCATTCCATGCTTATCAGTTTGTTATTTATTGCATTCACAGTATTCTTTACTGCTGTAATCTCAGTTATCAACTCCTTTCCTGTTTTCCTCTTGTCTCTCCTCAATTCTTTTCAATCTCTCTATTAATGTCTTGATATCAGGGTTTGGAGCTTAGACCAGTCATTCTAGGGCCTTTCATTGTTTGCATTCCGAAGTCTGTTTCTCATTGTCTAAACTTCCAGGGGTCTGTGAGAGACCCACATTCTTTTTTTGTTTTTTCTTTATTTGTGCAGATTTTCCTTCCCCCTCCCCCCACTTTTTCTTCCTCTTCTTTAAATGTTTTTCAGGGATGGTGGGGTTGTTTTTACCTCTTTTTGCTCAGTCTCCTATTCTTCCTTATGTGGACCCTCTGGCTTTGTTCACTTCTGAAGCTGGACTGTGAGTTGGGGGCTGTACTTTTTGCAGTTTTGAGATTTAATTGAGGGAGGAGCTATGATTCAGAATCTATCTGCATATCCCAGTATTCACCAACAGGTGTATGGGCACCCTGGAATCCACTTCCTACTGTCTCACAATCTGCCCATGCAGTGAGGGTTTAGGTTTGCCCCCGGAACAAAATGAGGTAAGAAAAAGGAAAATAATGGAAGAAGGAAAATAATGGTGTCAAGAGGAAGGTGGAGTGAGAGAAGAGTAAGGAGGAAACAGACAGACATACCAGCTAACAAATGAAAAAAGAGACAAAGACAGAAATGAGAAAAACAAAAAACAAAAAAACCCTGGAGCATACAGGTAATCACACAAACACACAGTCCAATAAAATCCTGCCTATTGATGTAGACTTCCCCTAGACAAACAGGGGGTCTAAAGAATAGAAAGAAGAAAGAAAAAAATCAGTAAAATAACAAAAGCAAAGCAAGTATGAAAACATTATCAAAACTGAATGAAGGGGGGGGGAACCTAAAACAAAAAGAAAATGAAAGTGAGCAAAACAAATAGTCAAAAAATAAAAGTAAAAACAAGGAATCAGACTGGTTCTGCTGTCCTTCCTGTACGTCCAGAGTCCCTTCAGCTCTGATCTCTAGCCCCTCCCCTCTGTTCTCATCGCAGGCAGATAGAGTTACTCATAGCTTGGGTCAGTTGCCACAGGCCTACTTTGGGGAGAGGGAAGTCAGATCTGGGTTCACTTGGCTTGCTGTCTGACAGGTCTGCCACAAGGATTTGAGTTGTCTGTATCTGATTCAGTCTTGGGGAGGGGCTTCCGTCTCTCCCGGTTTGATGAGATTACCTTAGGCAACAATTTGGAGTCAGGGAAATGCAAATCTTTACCTGGTCCTGGGTCAAAGAAAATGGCTGCAGAGGGTGGCTTCTCACCAGGCATGGACTCCTCTCCAGCTTTCCCCATCCTCTCTCTCCACTAATCAGATCCGGGGCTCCAGCTGATCCGTTATGATAGGTGATGGTATAGGCCAGGTGCCAGGCAATGGGAATCTGTTGGATTCAGCATTCTTTTCTCAGGCACATTCCCGTGAGCAGCAGACACTTCTATGCCAGATCTTGCCAGCCACGCTCCAATCTCAGGGCGGTGGAGGCTTGCAGTTGCCCTCAGAGGGGAGACCCAGGTGCATGCACCCAAGTATCCCCTCAGATAAACTTTCACACTCCCACCAGCACCCGTCCACTCACTCAGAGCGTCTTTATGAACACTTGCCTCCACAGAGACTCTTACAGACCGACCTGTCGGTCATCATCTTAAGCTTCACCCTTCCAAACTTTAAACTTTATTATAGGGCTACAATAATCAAAACAACCTGGTATTTGTACAAGGACAGACATATAGACCAATGGATTTAGCACATATAGACTGATGTGCTAAAATCTTGTTTGACAAAACTTCCAACAAGAACACTGGGGAGAGAAGATATTCAGTAAATGGTGCTGGGAAAACTGGTTGACTACATGCAGAAGAATGAAACCCAACAGCATACACAAAAATCAACTCCAAGTGGATCAAAGTCCTAAATACAGAACCCCCCAAACTTTAATAATATTAGAAAATGCAGGAGACACCCTTATGAAAATTGGAATAGGTAACCAATTTCTGATCAAAACCCCAGTTGCCCATGCCATAAAAGATTAAATAGACAAGTGGGACCTAATTAAACTGAAAATCTTCTGCAAAGCAAAAGAAGCCATCAAGAGAGTGGAAGACACCCCACAGAATGGGGGAAAATGTTTTCCAATTGCATAGCTTACAAAGGCCTAACATCCTAACATCCAGGATCTACAAGGAACTCAAACAAGGTGAAAAGAAAAAAACAACCAGCACCATTAAAAAGTGGGCAAAAGACATGAAGAGACACTCTCAAAAGAAGACATACAAGCAGCCAACAGACACATGAAAAAATGCTCAACCTCACTAATCATCAGAGAAATGCAAATAAAAACCACATTGAGATACCACCTAACTCCAGTAAGAATGGTCATCATTAATAAAACAAAAAACAGATGCTGGCAAGGATGCAGAGAAAAGGGAACACTTCTACACTGTTGGTGGGAATACAAACTAGTTCAATCTCTGTGGAAAACAGTGTGGTGATTCTGAAAAGAACAAGAAATTGACCATATGACCCAGCACTCCCTCTTTTGGGAATATACCCAGAAGAATTCAAATTGCTCTACAAAAAAGATACCTGCACATGCATGTTTATTGCAGCACTATTCACAATAGCAAAAACATGGTACCAAACATGCTGCCCATCAAAGATGGACTGGATAAAGAAAAATATGGTACATATACATGATGGAATATTATGCAGCCATAAAGAAGAACAAAATTATGGACTTTGCAGCAACTTGGATGAATTTAGAGTCTATAATACTCAGTTATTTATCACAGGAACAAAAAACTGAGTGCCACATGTTCTCACTCATAAGCAGACCCCGAACATTTACCATAATACTATAAGAAAGGGATTGGCAGTTGCCAGAAACTGTAAGGGGACAGAGTGGGGCAGCACATAACATTAATAGGGGTACCTGACCTCAAACCAGGAAAGGTGGGGACCAAAGGGAGACCCAAACTTTACTTATATGATGACCACTTGTACACATAATCCTGAATTTACCTCACATCTTTAAAAAAAAATAAATTTTTTAAAAAATAAAAGATAGATTACAAACACATTTTTCACTGTATTAAGTTTGTTTTTTCACTATAATGTAGAGCTTTTACAGACGTGAGGTTCACAAAAAGTTTTCTTATGTGACAAAGTCAATTTTCAGGCAATAAAGCAGGAATCTTCCAGAAGATTCATTTCTGAGATGAGAAAGGAAACAAAAGACCCAACAGAACATAACAGAGAGATGGAAAGACACAGAATTACTAAACAAATCTAAAAGGTAAGTAGATAACTAAAAAGACAAGAAAGAAAACTGCAGTTGATGAAGAAACATGAAAGTAAAAATATTTGAAAATGACTTTTATTTAAAAGAAAAAGAAAGGTAGGATGTTACAAAGTCAAAGAGAAACTAAACTGTAAGCCAGTTAAATTTTGCATGTAAGCAACTTAAAATTATGATTTTTTATGGTTTATCTTTCCCCAATTATAATACCACAGGCACTTTGTAAAAAATTTAGAAAATGCATCAAAGTAAAGAGAGGAAAAATAATAACAGTAATCCCACAACTCAAAAGCAGTTTTCAATGGGATTGAAATTTTGCCATGAAACTTCTTAGACCACAGTGGAATAAAATAAATATCAACACCAACAAAGTTCCCCTAAAATCCACAAAGACATGGACACTAAACAGTATGATGCTAAGCAACTCCTGGGTCAACAGTGAAATCAAAACAGAGATTGAAAAATACCTGGAAACAGATGAAAATGAAAAAAGTCTTACCAAAACCTCTGGGATGCCATAAAAGCAGTAGTAAGAGGGGAATTCATATCTCTATGACATGAAGAAAATGGAAAGATCACAAGTTAACAGCCTAACAAACCGCCTAAGGAAGCTGGAAAAGCAAGACAGCCAAAAGCCTAACTTCAGCAGAAGAATCCAGATCACCAATATAAAAACCCAAATTCGGGACATAGAAAACAACAATTTAATACAAAAAAATCAACAAAACAAAAAGTTGGTTCTTTGAAAGAATGAACAAAATTAATGGGCTCCTAGCTAGACTTATGAAGAAAAAAGAGAGAAAAAGCACAAATAAGCACAATCAGAAATGCAAAAGATGAAGTCACAACTGACTCTGAAGAAATGCAAAAGATTATCAGAGACTACTATGTACACTTGTATGGAAACAAACTTGAAAACCTAAATGAAATGGAAGACTGTCTGACATCACACACCCTCCCAGGTTGAAACAAGAAGAAATTGAGACCCTAATTAGACCAATAAAAACCCAAGAAATCTACTATGTCACAAGAAAACTACCCACAAACAAAAGCCCTGGGCCAGATGGCTTTCCAAAAAAATTCTACAAATCATACAAGGAGGAGCTGATACCAATCCTTTGGAAAGTGGATTCCAGGCAATCTAGAAAGATAGAACTCTCCCCAAATCATTTTATGAAGTTAATATCACATTGATACTCAAACCAGGTAAAGATCCAACCAAGAACAAGAACTACAGGCCAATATCCTTGAAGAACATAGATGCTAAAATTCTCAGTAAGATTCTAGCAAACTGGATCCAACAACACATCTCAAAAATCATCCACCATAACCAAGTTGGTTTCATCCCTGGGATGCAGGACTGCTTCAACATCGGCAAGACCACAACCATAATTAAATACATCAACAGATGTAAAAACAAAACCACATGATTATATCATTAGATGCAGAAAAAACTTTAGATAAAATCTAGCACCCCTTCTTAATAAAAACACTCAAACATCTAGGCATAGACAGAACATACCTGAAATAGTAAGAGCCATCTATGAGAAACCTACAGCAGACATACTGCTAAACAGACAGAAATGAAACCATTTCCCCTGAAAACCAGAACAAGACAAGGATATACCCACTGTCAGCCCTCCTGTTCAACATAGTATTGGAAGTCCTAGCTAGAGCAATCAGACAAGAGAAGGAAATTAGTGGTATCCACATAGGAAAAGAGGCAGTTAAGTTGTCCCTCTTTGCAGACGACATGATTCTATACTTCAAAAACCCAAGAGAATCTGTCAAAAACTTCCTTGCACTGATAAAGGACTTTGGCAAAGTCTCAGGGTATAAAATAAATGTGCAAAAGACTGTCACATTCCTGTACATCAACAGTAAACAAACAGAAACCCAAATAAAAAGTATAATGCCATTCACAATAGACACACACACACACACACACACACACACACACACACACACACACACACAAAACCTTGGCATCTTTCTAATCAGAGAAGTGAAAGACCTTTACAATGAAAACTACTAAACACTGCTCAAAGAAATCAAAGATGACACAAACAAATGGAAAAATATTCTGTGCTCATGGATAGGAAGAATCAACACTGTTAAGATGTCCATCCCACCCAAGGCAATCTACAGATTTAATGCAATACCCATTAAATTACCAACATCATTCTTCTCAGACCTGGAAACTACAATACAGGAATTCATATGGAAACATAAATGACCAAGAATAGCCAAAACAATCCTCAGCAACAACAAAAAAAAGCAGGTGGTATTACACTCCCAGATTTTAGCTTTATTATAAAACTACAGTAATCAAAACAGCATGCTTGGTACACGTATAGGCATATAGGCCAATGGAACAGGATAGAGATTCCAGAAACAAAACCTCAATTTCTGAACCAACTCATCTTTGACGAAGCCTCCACCATCAGCCACTGGGAGAGGAGAATCTACTCAGTAAATGGTGCTGAGAAAACTGGCTGACCATATGCAGATTAAAACAAGACCCCATATCTATCACCATACACGAAAACCAACTCTAAATGGATCAAAGACCTAACCGTAAAAACCTGAAACCATAAAAACCTTAGAAAATGCAGGAAACACCCTTATGGAAATTGGAACTGGCAGCCAATTCCTGATCAAAATCTCAAGTGCCCATGCCATAAGAGATAAGATAGACAAGTGAGACCTCACCAAACTGATAAGCTTCTGCAAAGCCAAAGAAACCATCAAGGTAGTAGAGAGACAGCCCACAGAATGGGAAAAATATTTGCCAACTCTATATCTGACAAAGGCCTAACATTTGGGATCTATAAGGAACTCGGTTGTGCTGAAAAGAAAACAACAAACAGCCCCATTACAAAGTGGGCAAAAGATATGAATAGACATTTCTCAAAAGAAGACATACAGGCAGCCAACAGTTACATGAAAAAATGCTCAGCCTCGTCATCAAATAAAGGCAAGTTAAAACCACACTGCAATACCACCTAACTCCACTCAGGATAGCCATCATCAATAATTCAAAATACAACAGATGCTGGAGAGGATGCAGGGAAAAGGAAACACTTCCACACTATTGGTGGTAATGTAAACTTGTATAACCTCTGTGGAAAACAGTGTGGTGATTCCTAAAAGACCTAAAAATTGAGCTACCATACAATTTCATAGTCCCCCTACTGGGAATATACCCAGAGGAACTGAAATCACTCCATGAAAAAGACACCTGCACATGCATGTTTATTGCAGCATTATTTACCATAGCAAAAACATGGAACCAGCCCTGCTGCCCATTGAAAGTGGACTGGATAAAAAAATGTGGTCCATATACATGATGGATATTACACAGCCATAAAGGACAAAATTATGAACTTTGCAGCATCTTGAATGGATTCAGAGTCTATAATGCTGTGTGACCTATTAGAGAAACAAAGAATTGAGTACCACACGTTCTCACTCATAAGCAGACCTTAACAATTAGGGATTGGCAGTAGTGAGAAAACTGCCAGGGATGGGGGGCACACTTCATCAACAAGGGTACCTGCATAATGTACATTTGTATACCTAACCCTGAATTGTACCCCACATCTTAAATAAAATAAAATAAAATAAAATAAAATAAAATAAAATAAAAAACTGTTACTGTTACCAGAGAGTCTTTGCATTGGAGCAAAGTTGCCTTATCCTTCAATCTAAAACCTGAGAGAAAAAAAAATCCAAAAGGAATATATTTTTAAAATCCCTAATCAACTGCCTTGCAGACTATCCTAATTCCCTTCTAAACACAAGACGTGCATTCACCTAACATAGGATGTCCGACTTTTTTCTTGGAACCTTTCACTCTGTGTAGCTCACCACAAGTTCTCAAGTCAAGTTCTGCCTGATGGTTCATGCAATTGTGCTGGCCTGGCATCTAGAGGGCTTTTCCCTGGGCTGTCTGGGCAGGGGCCCTTCCTTTTTTTACCCTGAGGTTATTCAGCTCAGCTGGAATCATCACCACTTTTGGGCCTCAGTTTTCTCATTCATTATAAGAGCAATTTAGATCTTATTTAAAGACATCTCAAGTTCACTTACCTTTGTGTTGGAAAATGCTTCATAGTTTTGGGTGAGCCACTTCTTAGTCAAAGAGAGTAAATGCTTAAAGATCTAAGCAGTTTGCCAATGGGATTAGGAGTTTGGATCTAGCTACTGAAAGAAGTATTTTTGTTTAGTGTTAGAGAGATAGTATCAGAGAAAAAGGAGTTGTAGGTGGGAGGCGATGATGTTAGCAAATGTATCTAACAGAAAAGTTATTTCTGGCTCATTGTCTCTTTCTCTTTCTCCCTCTCACAAACTTTTGGCGAGGAGGTAGTACTGTGTGCTAATCAAATTATATTATTAACTAAGTTCACTCATAAAGTAATTAAATTTCAGTATATCCTTTGGCATTAATATTCAATTAATATTCATAGGATTTTGGAGCCACCAGAAATCTTAGATTTTTTTTTTAGGTAAAATTTTAAATAGAGTGAAATGTATATATTGTGAGTGTACAATTTGATCAGTTTTGACAAATGGTATGTTTATGTAACCAATACTTTAATGAAGATTTAGAACATTTTCATCACCCCAGAAAGTAATTTGGTATCCCCTTACAGGCACTAAACCACTTCTAAACCACTTCAGAAACTGCCGTTCTTATTTACATCACTATACATTAGTTTTGCCTGTTCCTGAATTTCAAATAAATAGAATCATATAGTAGTTACTGTTATATCTGGATTCTTTTCAGTGAACACGTTTTTGAGACTAAGCCATATTGCTGCACGTATGTGTTCATTCTTTTTAAAAAATACATTTTATATTCAATTGTGTACATATAACAATTTGTTTATACATGATTTTGTTGATGGACTTGGGTTGTTTCCAATTTTTGACTATTATAAATAAAGCCACATATGCGCAAGTCTTTTTGTGGACATTACACTTTCATTTATTTTGGGTAAAGACCTAGGAGTGGAACGGGTATGTGTCATATGTCATAGGGTGAGTATATGTTGACTTTATAAAAAACTTGGATAATTTCTGAAAGTGATTGTACCATCTTACACTCCCTTCATAGGTGTATGTTTCCAGGTGTTCCACACTGTCATGCATATTTGGTATTGTTAGGCCTTAAAAATTTTGATATTCTGGTGGGCATGTAATAGCATCTTGTAATTTTCATTTACATTCCTCTGATGAATGATAATGTTGAGCACTTTGTGTTGTACATATTGACCATTTGTATACCTTTTTTTGTGAGGTGTCTCCATGCATTTTGCCTTTTTGATTGGATTATTCGTCTTTTTTTGAATTGTTGGAGTCTTTATATATTCTAGAATCAAGTCTTTTGCCAAATATATACATATTTGTGCAATTGGTAGCTTGACTTGTCATTTTCGTAGTGTCTAGATGAACAAGAGTCCTTAATTTTAAAAGTTTGTACTTGATGTGCACTTTCTAAGGAATCTTTGCCTACTCCAAAATTACAAATGTTATTCCCTTTGTTTTTAACTACAACTTTTATTATTTTAGATTTTATCTTTAGGTCTGAGATTCATTTTGAATTATCTTTATAATTATTTCTACAATGTGAGGACAGGTTTAAGGTTTCTTTTCTTTTATTATTTTAATGGATATCCAGGTTCCAGTACAATTTGTTGAAAAGACTTTTCTTTCCCCCATTAATTACCTTGGCACCTTTGCCACAGATCTATTGCTTGTGTATGCGTGGGTGTGGATCTTTTCATTTTTTAAAAAGATTATTTTGACCATTTGAGGTCTAATATATTTCAAAATTATTGTGCCAACTTTTATAAAGAAAGTTTGATGAAGTTTTTATTTGGATTGTGTTGTAGCTATATATTTTTATAATACTGAGTCTTTTAATGTATAACTAATTTATTTAGGCTTATTTAATTTTTTTAGTGTTTTGTAGTTTACCGAATAGTAGTCTAGCACATATTTTGTAAATTCCCATTTTTTATGTTATTGTTAATAGTATGAAAATATTTTCAATTTTTTTCTTCTAGTATATAGAAATACAGTTGATATTTATATATTCACCTTGTATCCTATGACATATTAAATTTTATTATTCTAGTAGTTGTTTAGTGAAACACTTAGGATTTTCTATATAAACAATCATGGCTCTGTAAATGAAGACAGTTTTATCTTTTTCTCCAATATCTATTACTTATTTCTATTGCCTTGATGTACGTACTCAGAACTGAAGTACTATCCTTAATAGAAGTGGTAAGAGAGACCTTTCTGCTCTTAGAGGAAAAGCATTCAATATTTCACAATTTTACCTGGACATTTTTATAGAAATCCTTTGCAATGCTGTTCTCTTCTATTCTATTTCTTGAGAGTTTTAAAAATCATGACTGAATGTTAATTTTATCAAACATTTTTGGGTCTGTTGTGATAATATGAGTTTCCTTTTTTGCTCTGTTAAACTGAATTGCATTCATTGATTTTGACTGTCAAAGCAACGTTTTATTTGGAATAAATTCCACTTGGTCATGACATTTTCTTTTTTAGTGTTTTCTGCCTTTGGATTTACTATCATTTTGTAAATATTTGGGTTTTTGTTGACCTATATGAAGAATTTTGATATACGATTTTTAAAAATAAAATTATTCTTTGGTTGGTTTTGGTATCAGAGTTATGCTAATTCTTCTTGAATCATTATTAGTAACAGATTTTTAAAGAAAATCTGTTTAAGTTGTTAAAAGTGGTATGGGTTGCAATATCTGTATGATATTATGACATATTGTAATGATATATCACCTTTTCTCTCTGATATTTTCAATTTGTATTTTTCTCTTTTATCATTATTGCTAGGGGTTTATCAATTTTACTGATATTTTAAATGAGCAAACTTTAGCTTTATTAATTTGTGTCACTGATATCATTTCCTTCTATTTACTTTGAGTCTATTTTATTTTTCTATAGCTTCTTAAAAGGAAAACTGAGATAACTGATTTTAAACCTTTTATCTTTTCGAAATGTTTAAAGCTCTACATTTCCCTCTAAGCACTGCTTTATCTGCATATCATACATTTTGATGCAGTTTATTTTTATTATTCATTACATTTGATTTCTTTTGTGATTTTTTTCATTGATAAATAGGTTACTTATAAGTGTGTTTATTTTTTAAGTACTTGAACATTTCTGAATATCTTGATTTATTTCTAATGTATTTCTATTGTTTTCATGGATTATAATCTATAATATTTCAACATTTTGAAATCTATTAAGTCTTTTGTTACTTTTTCTTGGTTGATATTCCATTTGCACTTGAAAAGAATGTGAATTCTGTCACTTTTGGATATAGTGGTTTCTAAATGTCCTTTAAGTCATGTTGATCAGTAATGTTCAAATCTTCTAAATCCTCACTAATTGTTGATTTGCTCTTATATCTGTTACTATGAGAGGGGTGTTAGAATGTTTAACTATGATTGTCGGTTGTTGTTTTCTTCCTTTAGTTCTAACAATTTCTTTTATTTTGAAGTTCTATTCTTATGCACATAAGTATTTACATCTTTCTAAAAAGTTGTAATCACGTAAGTATGTTACATCTTTCTAAAAAGTTGACCTTTTGTCAGAGGAATTGCCCTTCTTTATCTATAATACTAATTCTTCTCTGGAAGTCTATTTTTTTGTTATCAACCTAACCATACCAGCTTTCTTATGCATACTATTTGTGTAGTACATATGTTTTTATCCTTTTATTTTGACCCAGTATATGACTTTAAATTTATGTCTCTTTTAGACAGCATAACTTTGGATTTTTCTTTTTTTACCCAGTCTGGCAGTGTCTACTTTTTGATTAGAATATTTAGTACATTTCAATTTAGCGTACTTATCTATATAACTAAGTTGAGACATCATGCTTCACAATTTGGTTTGTATTTGTCCCCTCTTATTTTTCTCCTTTCTTTCCCTTTCTTTGCTTTATTTTAACTTAACTAATATTTAGATTATTTTACTGTTTGATTAATCAGATATTTTTAGCTGTAATGCATCATATTTTAAAAATCATTGCTCTGGGAATTACAGTGTGCATATTCAATTTATCACAGTCTTCTCAGAATTTATATTGTATGCTTCATGTATAATGTAAGAAATTTTTGATTACATAATTACATTTTATTCCCTTTGTCTTTTATGTATGTCATATATTTTTCTCCTATATGCATTATACCCTGCAATGTATTATTATTTTGCCTTTAAATAGTCTTCTTTTAGTGAAATTAAAAGAGAATGATTGCCTTCTATATTTACTCACACATTTACCATTTCTAGTGTTCTTTGCTTTTTGTGAGTGTTGGGCAGCTATTATTTGCCTTCAGCCTGAAAAAATTTCTTCTTGTAGTACAGATCTGCTGGAGATAAATCATAGATTTTTTTTTTATCTATGCAAATATCTTGTTTCATCCTCAGTTTGGAAGAATATTTTCACTGGGTATAGAATTTTGAGTTGATAGTTCTTTTCTTCCCTTTTTCCCAGCAGTATTAAGGTGTTGTTTTATTGTTGTTTCTGATGAGAAGTCAGCTATAATATGAATTATTGTTTCTAATGTATTTGTTTTACTTTGGCTACTTTTATGATTTTCTCTGTGTCTTTGTTTTTTAGCAGTTTAACATTATGTGCCTAGATGTGGTTTTCTTTGTAATTATCTGTTTGAGGTTCACTGAATTTTTTGGATCTGCAGGTAGACGTTTTCTATCAAATTGGAAAATATTCAGCCATTATTTCTTTAAATATTTTTGTTCAATTTTAGCTTTCCTTCTCTAGCAATTGCATAAATTAGACTGCTTGATATTATCGAGGCTCTCTTCACTGGAGTGTTTTCTTACTTTTTAAAATATTTTTAATCTATGTTCTTCAAAGTAGATAATTTTTGCTTTTCTGTCTTTTTGTTCATGGATCCCCAGTGCTGTAGTCTCTAATCCAAGTAGACTATAAGCCTATTTGATAAATTTTTATTATAGATATATTACTTTTCAGTACTAGAATTGGTTTTCTTTTATGTATTGCAATCTCTTTTGAGATTTCTTCATCTGTTAATTCATATGTCTGTATTTTCTTCTAATTCCTTGAACATATTTATAACAATTATCTTGACTGGATGCAATGACACATGCCTGTAATCCCAGCATTTTGGGAGACTGAGGTGGGAGGATTTCTTGAGGCTAGGAGCTTGAGACCAGCCTGGGCAACATAGCAAGGGCCTGTCTGTACATAATATAAGAAAATTATCCAGGCTTGGTGGCATGCGGTGGAAGTATCACTTGAGCTCAACAGTTCAAGGCTGCAGTGAGCTATAATTGTATCCAGCCTTGGTGACAGAGTGAGCCCCTATCTCTAAAACAAATAAATTTTAAAAATAACTAATGTTAGGTTAAAATATCTCCCAGCGGGGCCTACAAATGTTAGGTCAGGCCCACTGAGGGGGGTGGGTTCCATCTGGTACTGTGTGAAAGGTGCAAAGAATTGAACAGAAGTTAGATTGGAAAATATAGTTTATTTAGAAAGTAAATCATAAAGAAACAGAGAGACAGGAGATTCACCTTCCCAAGGTAGGGGAGGGAGCCAAGGCTAGGAAACATGGCGACTGACTCAAGCAGCCATATGGTCAGATCGTGACTTAGCAAAGCAATGGTGGATGGCTGCTCGAAGTTGAATGCTTTTAAAACTTCCCCTTGATGGGGGCAGGTTGTTAAGGTGGTTGGGTGGTGGTCTGCTCCACGTCATCATGGAGAGCAGGTTCACATAGGTACTGACATCAGGTGGTGGACAGTCACATGATAGTCACATGATAGTTGCCACGTTGATGGGGTCTGTGTCATGAAGGTCAAGAAGTGCTGATTAGGTGAACTTGTTTACAAGACAAGCTGGGGAGGATGCTGTAAAACAGTTATCAATAGCTACCTCTGAGAAACAGATTCTGTCCTTGGCTTGTGGATTAAGGGTAAATTGAACTGCTAGAGAAACATGACAGAGCTAAGCAATGTTAAAATGGCTGCTTTTTGACTATATTGACTCCATGTTATGTACTTTCAACTATCTTAAAATTTTGCCTACTCATTCCTATATCTGGTTACTCTTGATTTCTATACTGACTGCTTACATTTCCTTAAAATGAATCACATTTTCCTATATCTTTGTATGACTTGCAATTTTTTATTGTAAATTGGGCATTGAGGATAGTTTCTTATGAGGAATGTGGATTATGTTGTCTTCTTTAAAAGGAAATTGAATTTTCTTCTGGTAAGTGGTTAAATTGTTGGTGGATACTCTTGAACCTGTCAGACATGGTTTTGTTCTCCGTTTAGAATGGCTCTGTTTTAGGTTTTGTCCTTAGTTCTAGGGCATGATTTTTACTTTAGGAAGTGGTGTTTTCTCCGGAATTGTGGCCTTAGCTGAATGCTAAGGTATTTGATGAGGTCTCTCTGCTCTGGCTGCATCAAGAGTTCCAATGTTGCCTCAGCACAGTTGCAGTATCTGGCATCTTTGTTCATCTCTCAGCCTCACTGCAGCTATTTTCTGTTGGGCCAGATAGAGTCTCACTCTATACTTGTGTAACCCAGCCCTTTTTCAAGGTTCTGTGAGAGACTTCCAAGCAAACTTCTGAGTGTCCTGCCTCCTCCTGGGAAACTGTCATGTTCCTAGTACTCTGTCCTACAAAGTCCAGTGGACTGCAAGCTTCAGTCTCCATCTCCTCAGCTCAGGGACACAGTTCTCTGCTCAGGCTTCACTTTTCTGTGCCACAGGACAGAATATGTCCCCAGGCAGAAAGCCAGGACAAACATGGTTTCATCTAGAAGGATTCTCTTCTCTTAGGGATTACTGTTTTCCCTTGCCTGCTGCCTAGTATCTGAAAACAGGGGCCAATATTTCACCCAACTTTTTTGTTGTTTATGGCAGGAGGACAGGTCCAGTTCTAATGATTCTGTCATAACCAGAAGTGGAAGTCACATTCTCTGTGGAGTGCATATTAGAGTTGTGTGACAGATTCTCTGTCATCCCACATTCTTTTTTCTAACAGATCTATGCCTTTCAGACCCAGAATTTACATGACTCTTTTTCCTCGGCTCCAAGCCTATTCTTTCTTCTTTATTTTCTCACTTGTATCCTTTTTGAATGCTTCCTCTTTTCACAGTTTGCCTGATTTTAAGAAATGGGACAATGTGGCGTCCAGCATACAACACTGTGCATATAAATGTGAACTACTTTTGGGAGTGTGAAATATTTTCCCCAATTTGGAACAAGATTTTAGGTCTTTTAAGTTTCTTTCCTGTTGTCTTTGGATTTTTCCTCTTCTCCAGAGAGCTACCATAGGGTGTTTTGAATTGTGGCAGAGGCCCTCTGGGAAAGCTTTGGGGCCTCTCTCCCTTTAGCCTTTTTCAGAAGCTCCTTTATAAAGCAAGGTGTCAGCCTCACACCAGAACCTGATGCTTCATGGAATGATTGACAATTCACTCCCCACTGCTGAGTGGGAGCACTAATGCCATGGTAATTATTCATTACAGAGGGATAGAATGTAGTGAGGGAGACAGAGATCATCAGATTAGTGTGATGAATAGTTTTATACCTGGTCACAATCCCAGCGTTTTTATTTGCAGCAAGCTTATCGTAACTCATGAGGCTTTATCTTCACTTGCCATGACTCCTTACTTAAAATTTCCTTTTGTTCTTTTTTTCCCTTTTAGTATCAAGGTAATCAGATGCTTGTGTATTTCCCAAAGCAGAAAACCAGGAATGAATTACAATGAAAATCACTGCCAGTTTTTAAGCTATTCTTATAAACACAAACTAGTTTAATGTTTTTGATTGACACTTCATAAATAATGAAGTTATTATGAAGTAAGTTAAAATTAGTTATGTCTGTCTGCATATTTTAGCCTCAAAGAGTGTGTTTAATTAGTTACTTTTGATGTGTTAGACATAATTATGTTTACCTTTAATTTGGCATGAAAATGACATTTTCAGAACCAAGTTCAGTGGTATATTTTCCAACACACCAATAGAAAACTACATTTTATCTCCTGGGGCTCTGATGTCCCATCATCATTAGTGTTAAGTCAATAATTTTGTTTTTAACAAATCTGGATTTGTGAATATCATTTTCCTGGTTAGTGAATGTTAAAAATTTGTAGTTCAGTATCTACACTAATGGTTCAAGTGACTTGTGTGTGAGGGCAGGGCATTACATCTGCTCTCTGCAGTGGAGAGATAATAATTATTTCTTAAGGTCTATGTGGAGGGCCATGTGTCTTTATGTAGTGACCCTGAAGTTGCTGAGAGTTTCACTAACATGGCAGTAAGTGTTAACAGTCATTCAAGCAGAGGTGTCCTAAAAGTAACACTGGGATAAGATGGGGGGCTGGGGTGCTGACCAGGATTCCAGGATACAGATAGAACTGCCCAAGCTGCGGTTAGCATGCCAAATGAAAGTATGTAGATTCATAAGTCAGTAGGCAACATGGGACCCCTGTTTTCCGACTATTGGATGAATTCAGGTTCAGATGACCACTTTTTAATTTAATTTAATTTAATTTTTTATTTTAAAGATGTGGGGTACAATTCAGGGTTATGCAAGCACCCTTGTAGATGAGGTGTGTCCCTCCCTCCCCTAGCAGTTTCCCTCAACTGTCAATACCCGCTACCCCGCAGTTTCCCACTACTGCCAATCCCTTTCTTGTAGCATTATGATAATTGTTCAAGGTCCGCTTATGAGTGAGAACATATGGTACTCTACTTTTTTTTCTGTGATAGATCACTGAGTATGATCGACTCTAAATCCATTCAAGTTGCTGCAAAGTCCATAAGTTTGTCCTTCTTTATGGCTGCATAATATTCCACTGTGTGTATGTACCACATTTAAAAAATTTATTTCAGCTTTGATGGGTGCATGGTTGGTTCCATGTTTTTGCTATTGTTAATAGAGTTACAACAAACATACATGTGCAGGTATCTTTTTTGTAGAATGAATTGAGTTCCTCTGGGTATATTCCCAATAGGGGAATTACTGGGTCATATGGAAGGCCAATTTCTAGTTCTTTCAGAAATGGTCACACTGTCTTCCAAAGAGGTTGCACTAGTTTGCATTCCCACCAGCAGTGTAGAAGTGTTCCTTTTTCTCCGCATCCTCACCAGCATCCGTTATTGTTTGTTTTATTAGTGATGGCCGTTCTTACTGGGGTTGGATGGTATCTCAGTGTGGTTTTGATTTGCATTTCTCTGATGATGAGTGAGGCTGAGCACTTTTTCATGTGTCTGTAGGCTGTCCGTATATCTTCTTTTGAGAAGTGTCTATTCATGTCTTTTGCCCATTTTTTAAAGGGACTGTTTGCTTTTTTCCTTTCAGCGCATTTGAGTTCCTTGTAGATCCTAGATGGTAGGCCTTTGTCAGATATACAGTTGGCAAATATTTTTTTTCCCATTCTGTGGGCTGTCTCTATGCTCTCTTGATGGTTTCTTTTGCTTTGCAGAAGCTTGTCAGTTTGATGAGGCCCCACTTGTCTATCTTCTTTCTTATGGTATGGGCACTTAGGGTTCTGATCAGGAATTGGTTGCCAGTTCCAATTTCCATAAGGGTGACTCCTGTGTTTTCTAATATTCTTACAGTTTGAGGTTTTACATTTAGGACTTTGATCCATTTAGAGGTAATTTTTGTGTATGGTGATAGGTAGGGTTCCTGTTTCAATCTTCTGCATGTGATCAGCCAGTTTTCCCAGCACCGTTTACTGAATAGGTTCTCCTCTTCCCAGTGGTTGTTGGTGGAGGCTTTGTCAAAGATGAGTTGGTTGAGAAATTGAGACTTTGCTTCTGGAATCTCTATCCTGCTCCATTGGTCTATATGCCTGTTCTTGTACCAATACCATATAGTAAAGCTTGAAGTCTGGAAATGTGATACTTCCTGCTTTGTTTCTTTTGCTAAGGATTGTTTTGGCTATTCGTGGTAGTTTATGTTTCCATATGAATTTCTGTATTGTCTTTTCAAAGTCTGAGAAGATGATGTTGGTAATTTAATGGGTATTGTGTTGAATTTATAGATTATCTTTGGTAGGATGGACATTTTAACAATGTTGATTCTTCCTATTCATGAGCATGGAATATTTTTCCATTTGTTTCTGTCTTCTTGGATTTCTTTGAGCAGTGTTTTGTAGTTCTCATTGTAAAGGTCATTCACTTCTCTGTTTAGGAAGATGCTGAGGTTTTTCTTTTTTTCTTTTTTTTTTTTGCGGCTATTTTGAATGGTATTGTGCTTTTAATTTGACTTTCTATCTTCTTGTTGTTGGTGTATAGGAATGCAACTGTCTTTTGCATATTTATTTTGTACCCTGAGACTTTGCCATAGTCCTTTATTAGTGAAAGCAGGTTATTGACAGATTCTCTTGGATTTTCAAGGTATAGGATCATATCATCAGCAAAGAGGGATAACGTGACTTCCTCTTTTCCTATTTGGATACCCCTGATTTCCTTCTCTTGTCTAATTGCCCGAGTTAGGACTTCCAACACAGTGTTGAACAAGAGGGGTGAGAGTGGGCAGCTTTGTCTTGTTTCAGTTTTCAGGGGAAATGTTTCCAGTTGCTGTCCATTTAGCAAGATGTTAGCTGTGGGTTTATCGTAGATGGCGCTTACTATTTTGAGGAATATTCCTTCTATACCAAGGTGCTTGAGTGTTTTTATCAAGAAGGGATGCTGGATTTTATCAAAAGCTTTTTCTTTTTTTTTTTTTGAGTGGGAGTCTCACTCTGTCACCCAGACTGGAGTGCAGTGGCATGCTCCCGGCCACCGCAACCTCAACCTGCTGGGCTCTGGCAATCCTTCCGCCCCAGCCTTCCAAATAGCTGGAACTACAGGCGTGTACTACCACGCCTGGCTAATTTTTTTGAATTTTATTGTAGAGATGAGGTCTCCCCAAGTTGCCCAGGTGGGTCTCAAACCCGCGGGCTCAGGCAATCCACTCACCTCAGCCTCCCAAAGAGCTGGGCTTACAGGCTGAGTCTGTACCTAATGATATAATCATGTGGTTCTTGTTTTTACATCTGTTGATGTATTTAATTACACTTATGGGCTTGCAAATGTTGAACCAGTCCTAATCCTGGGAATGAAGCCTACTTGGTCTTGGGGGATGATTTTTGAGATGTGTTTTTGTATCTGATTTGCTAGAATCTTGTTGAAGATATTTGCATCTATGTTCATAAGGGATATTGGCCTGTGGTTCTCTTTTTTTATTGGATCTTTACGCAGTTTGGGAATCAATGTGATGTTAGCTTCATAAAGTGACTTGGGGAGAGTTCCATCTTTCTCAATTGCCTGGAATGCTTTCAATAGGATTGGTATCATCTCCTCCTCTTATGTTTTGTAGAATTCTGTTGGAAAGCCATCTGGTCCAGGGCTTTTTTTTGTAAGTAGTTTTTTTATGACAGAGTCAATTTCCTAGGTTATTGGTCTATTTAGTGTCTCAATGTCTTCTTGTTTCAACCTGGGGAGGTTGTGTGATGTCATAATATCCTCCATTTCATTTAGGTTATCAAGTTTGTTTCCATATAGGTGTACATAGTAGTCTCTGATAATCTTTTGTATTTCTTTGGGGTCAGTTGTGATTTGATCTTTTGTATTTCTGATTGTGTTTATTTGGGCTTTTTCTCTCTTTTTCTTGGTCATTCTGACTAGGGGTCCATCAATCTTGTTAATTCTTTTAAAGAATCAGCTTCTTGTTTTGTTGTTTCTTTTCTATGATATTTTTGTCTTTTATGTCCCTTATTTGGACTCTTATTTTGGTGATTTGGATTCTTCTACTCAAGCTGGGGTTTTGGTAGTCTTCTCTTTCCAGCTTCCTTAAGTGAGATGTTAGGCTCTCCACCTGTGATCTTTCCATTTTCTTGATGTGTTCTTGTAGTCATATAAATTCCCCTCTTAGAACTGATTTTATGGCATCCTAGAGGTTTTGGTAAGATGTTTCTTTATTTTCATTTGTTTCCAGGAATCATTTAATTTCTGCTTTGATTTCAGTGTTCACCCAGTAGTTGTTTAGCATCATGCTTTTTAGTGTCTATTTTTTTGTGGGCTTTGGGGAAATTTTGTTGGTGTTGATATTTATTTTTATTCCACTGTGGTGTGAGAAGGTGCATGGTGATATTTCAACCTTATGGAATTTGTTTATGCTTGATTTATGGCCAAGGATGTGATTGATCTTGTAGTACGATCTTGTAGAATGTATATTCTGTGGTTGTTGGGTGGAATGATCTGTAGGTAGCTATTAAGTCCATTTGGTCGAGTGTCAAGTTTAGGTTCTGAATCTCCTTGTTGATTTTTACCTCGATGATCTATCTAGGGCTGTTAGTGAGATATTCAAGTCCCCTGCTATAATAATGTTAGAGTGAATATCTTTTTTTAGTTTACTTAGTAGTTGCTTTATAAATGTTGGTGCTCCTGTGTTGGGAGCATATATGTTTAGGATGGATATTTCTTGTTGATGGATTGAACCTTTTATCATTATGTAGTGTCCTTTTGTATCTTTTTAAATTTTTGATAGTTTAAAGGTTGTTTTGTCTGATATTAAGACTGTGACTCCTGCCTTCTTTTGTGATCTATTTGCCTGGAA
>CAUYQG010076165.1:0-29585 GCA_963574415.1 Tarsius wallacei | reverse complement strand
CCTGGCAGAGAAACTGGGGGGCAGTGCCGTCATCTCCCTGGAGGGCAAGCCTTTGTGAGCCCCTTCTGGTCCCCTGCCTGGAGCATCTGGCAGCCCCAGACCTGCTCTCGGGGGTTGCAGGCTGCCCCCTCCCTGCCAGACCAGAGGGGCTGGGGGATCCCAGCAGGGGGAGGGCAATCCCTTCACCCCAGTTGCCAAACAGCCCCCCCCACCCCCGGGATTTCCCTCCCTCCACCCCTGACGGTTCTGGCCTTCCCAAACTGCTTTTGATCTTGATTCCTCTTGGGTTGAAGCAGACCAAGTTCTCCCCAGGCACCCCAGTTTGGGGGGGGCCTGTATTTTTTTTAACAAAACCCTCACTCCCCACTTGTTCCTCTCCCTTCGCATGCTGCCAACTTCTAACTGCATGGTGACTCTGTGCTTGTCTGTTTAGTTCTGTGTACAAATGGAATGTTGTGGAGATGACCCCTCCCCATGCTGGCTGGTTCCTCTCCCTTTTCCCTTGGTCATGGCCATTCATGGAAGCAGGACCAGTAAGGGACCTTCGATTAAAAAACAACAAAAAAAAGACAAAAAAAGAAAAAAAAAAACAATACAAAGTGTACCTGGTCCCAAACCAGGGAAAGTGAGGGCCAGTTGGAGGCTCAGACTTCACCTGCGTGCAACCTGTTTGTGTAGTTAATCCTTACTTGTACCCCACATCACTATAATTTTAAAAAAATCTGGGAACTGTCACTGTTCAGCAGGACTGAGGGGAGGCAATGATGTGTAAGAAGAGGAGGCTGGCAGTGTCATTAACACACACGTTTTTCGGATGGAAGGCATGGAGGGGTAGGAAAAAGGCCATATTCAGTAGAGTCTCATGAAACTCGGCTCCACCACATCTTGTTACTTGATCTTAATCAAACAAGTTTGCTTTTGGTGCATTGGTGATATTTTGCAGATTGAAGATTATACGTACCTTGCAGTTCATTAGTTATTGGCTATAACAGAAAGGGTGCCTGACTTATCTTAGACTGCCGATTAAAGGCCATCAGAAAATTCTTACAACCACAGAGTTTCTTTATCAGTCATATTGGTCTCCATATTTGGTTCCTAGCACTGCCTTAACAAATCCTCACAGACCTGGTAGCTTCAAACAGCAGAAACGTATTTTTTCACAGTTCTAGAGACCTGAAATCTGACAGGGCCATACTGCCCCTGGGAACTCAAGGAGAGAATCCTTCCTTGCCTCTCCAGCTTCTGGTGGTGGTCCTTGGCTTGTGGCTGTATCACTCCCATCTCTGCCTCTTGTCTTCACATGGCCTTCTCCACTGGGTCTATGTCTTCCCCTCTTTTGTTCTAGTAAGGACAACTTGTCACTGAACTTAGAGTCTCCCTGAGTAACCCAGAGTGATCTTATCTCAAGATCCTTCATTATATCTGCAAAGACCTTTCTTCAAATAAGGTCACATACACACATTTGGAGGTTAGGACGTGGAAATAATCTTCCTGAGGAACACCAGACAACCTACCACAGGCTCCATCTGTATCCTGATGAATAGAAAGTGTACTACAGGCACCCTGTGACTTGCACTAGGCATTCTCCTCCGGGAGGGATGCTTTTAGACAGTGTAGTTGATTCTTACCTTGTGGTAGAACATTTACAAAATACAGAATAGTATAAGGAAATGGGGGGGGGGGGTATGTGTGGATGCATCTGTTTAACCCTTCCTATATTCTCTAGCAGACTAGGAGGAGAAAGTGGCTTGTTTCTACCTGCAGCCCTGCATGACCCTCTTTATGCTTCCCTGTACTTCTTTTTCATAGGTGCTCTGGCCACAGGTGTGCCATGTGTCCATACCCAATAGCCCCACACTGGTGGCTGATGACTCTTAGATACCTCTGGATAAAGGGTTCTCTGCAGGACCCACCTTGGATGTTAGTAGAATTACTAGCAACCAGAAAACCAACTCTCTGAACATTTGTGCTGACTGCCAAACCAATTTCCATTTTGTTTACTTTAGAGGAATACAGCCATCTTTTTTTACATTGCCGACTTGGGTATTAGTCCTCATTCAGCCATGCTTCGGGGGACTCCTGGTAGAGCAGTAGTCAGGAAGGGGTTAATCAGATATATTCTGTTATGATTTGTATCTTTCCTCCCTCCTCCTAACCTCCCACCCCTTGTTGTCATGGGTTTCTTTAGGACAGGATTTGTTTCTGTGTTTCTTCTCTCTTGTCTGGAGCAGAGTAGAAACTTTCCATAAATGTTTGGGCTATGACTTCTTGAATTCAGGGGATCCATGAATGATTTATGCTGACTAAATCTCTAATACAATATGTGGATTGAGTTTTGAAGTAGAGTGCTCTATCAAAAGTACACATCATCACCATGTGTACTTTTTCCTGAAATTTGTGTATTTCTGACTATGATGCTTTTGGTTTCTTAGAAAGACAGTGTCATTGTTTTTTCCCCCAGTTTCCACTTGGGTCTCAGCAGTACTCATAGACTTGCTCCTATTGACTGTGATATAAAAAGAACTTGCCTTAGTTTGGACTGCTGTAATGAAATACTATAAGCTGGGTAGGTTAAATAACAAATACTTATTTCTCTCAGTCCTGGTGGCTGGAAATCACCTGCAGATCTGGTGTCTGGTGAGGCCCTCTTGCTGCTTGCAGATGGCTGCCTTCTTATTGTATTCTCGCAGGGGAGAGAGAGATGAAGGAAAAAGTCTTCTGTCTCTTCTAACAAGAGAGCTAACCCCAGAACCTAATCACTTCCCAGAGGCCCCGTCTCCAGATATTATCACACCAGGAATTAGGCTTCCATGTATGAATGCTGGAGGAACGCAAGCATTTAATCTTGGACTATTTAGTAATTAAAACTCACATTTATGAAGTGGTTAACATGCCACAGGTAGGTACTATTATTGTTCCCATTTAACAGAGGAGAAGATTGAACCTTAGCGTGATTAAATAACTTGTTTGGGGTTACATGCCAGTAAGAAGTAGAGCTGGGACTCCTCAAAGCTGAGCTGTCCAACTCCAAAGCCCCGGCAGATTTTGAGCATAGTCTCAAGTACTGTCAGAAATGCATACCAATAGAGCAGTTCAGGCAGGATTCATAATCAAGGTGTAATGGTGGTCAGCCCCCTTAGTGGTGGCATTGTGTTGATGGTTGAGCAAAGGGAAATACTCAGAGTTTGTTAGCGAGAATGGGCTGTCTTCACTCTTGTGTAGAAAACTTCTCTTCTCAATGAAGATCTGTATGGGAATGAATGATTTCTTCACTTTATTTACACCACTAGCACGGTGCTTGCTTAAAGAATGGTAACCCGAAGGCATCATTTTGCAGGGAATACTTACTAGGCTTTGTTAATACTATCATTGCACTTCCATTAAAGTATTACATATATAACTTTCTAACACATTTTCTTCTTTGTAACGTTTTCCCACAGTTTTATGTGAGAGTGGGGTTTTCTTTTATTTTAATAGTTAAAAATAAAACAACTTTCAAGTGTTAAGAGATGAAGAAAATGAAATTTTTTTTCCCATGAGTCATGGTTTGGCAATCATGTCACTTAAAAGTTAGCTTGTAGAGCCATTTTAACACCTGTAAATTACAGGGTTTATTTTTTGAGTTGGAGTGGTATAACTTTTAAGACTCCTGCTTTATGTCTTGGAGAGTTTGTTAACATAATTATTATGTGTGTCGAACAATAAATTTTCTAACTTCAAAAAGTATTTTATTTACTTGATCTATTATCCAAACAGATGTTGTTTTTAGACTCATGCCTTTAAAAGTTAATCTATAAAAGATGTTTCCTGACAACTTTTGTACTCTCTGCTGGATACAGTAAATGCAACAGCACAGATTTTCATTTGGAAATTCTCTAGGAAAGTAAGTGGAATAAACCAAGTGGATTAAAAAGTTAAATTACTCTTTTTATGTCTCACAATCAGAGAATGATGTAGAATAATTAATGTCATGCAGAAAATGTGCATCGCTTCCAAGGCATCCATTAGATACTTGGGAGTTTTTCATTGTGCTTTGAGAAGTTCTTATAGTGGAATTAGGAGGACCTTGCTCTACCCACTAATCCTCAATAACCTGTAGGTACTACTTATCCTCCTCCTTGTAATCCCCCTTTAAAGAACATACATGTGCACAGGCTGAGTGTAAATGTGCTTTCCCATGGGAGATGCCAAAAATGGCACGTGGGAAAACTGAAATTCTCTTGTTTTTCAAGGGACAGAGGGTTAAGGGAATTCTTTCCCTTTTTCGGAAGCTAGTTTGATTTAAAAGTGGCATAAAGCCAGCTTTTTCAGCTTACTAATTATTATTTCGATCTAGTTCATTATGAAGACTAGAATATTTTGATAACTTTAGAGTCTGAGTAGATTCAAGCTGAAACAAGTGAGTGTGTATCTACCTGAGAGGCTGGTGTGTGAGAATGCAACTATTAAGAACATTTTCCAGCCGGGCTCGGTGGCTCAGCCTGTAATCCCGCGCCTTGGGAGGCTGAGGTGAGTGGATTGCCTGAGCCCGCGGGTTTGAGACCCGCCTGGGCAGGCGAAACCTCATCTCTACAATAAACCAAAAAAATTAGCCGGGTGTGGTAGAGCACGTCTGTAGTTCCAGCTACTCGGAAGGCTGAGGCGGAAGGATCGCCGGAGCCCAGCAGGTCGAGGCTGCGGTGGCCGGGAGCAGCCACTGCACTCCAGTCTGGGCGACGGAGTGAGATGCCAACTCAAAAAAAATAAAAATAAAAATAAAAAAATAAAAAAGGCAAAGTTATTAGTCATTCAAAACTCTGTGTAAGTTTCGTTAATCAGATCGTTTTCCTACAATGATACAACTTCAATGTATGGGAGGTATTTGTCTGTCAGTTTCTCTTCTCACTTGAGGAAAAAAACATACTCAAGGCAAAAACTTAAATCCAAACAAAAAGGTATATTGTGTAAAATGTCATTCCTTCGCTCCAGATTTGGAGATTTTTTTTCCCTCTCTGATGCAACAATTAGTATGAGCATACATAGATATTAACACACATAGACACACATTGTGGATATATAAAAATCCTTTCTTTCACTCAAATAAGCACATACTGTGCATGCTATTATGTGCCATTAAAAAACTTAAAATGTAATTGGAGAACACTTTTTATCAGCATATAATCTGCTATATTTAAAAAAGAAGACTCAGCCGGGCTCGATGGCTCAGCCTGTAATCCCGCGCCTTGGGAGACTGAGGTGAGTGGATTGCCTGAGCCTGCAGGTTCGAGACCTGCCTGGGCAACTTGGTGAGACCTCATCTCTACAATAAATCAAAAAAAAATTAGCCAGGTGTGGTGGCGCGCGCTTGTAGTTCCAGCTACTGGGAAGGCTGAGGCGGAGGGATTGCCGGAGCCCAGCAGGTCGAGGCTGCGATGGCTGGGGGCAGCCTCTGCACTCAAGTCTGGGTGACAGAGTGAGACTCCAACTCAAATAAATAAATAAATAAATAAATAAATAAATAAATAAAAATTAAAAAATTAAAAAATAAAAAAGAAGACTGTTGAAATAGACATTTGGTGGGGGAGTGCAATACTAAATTTTCGAAGCATGGAACATTTTCCCTCAGTGTTTTATGGTGAATATTTATAATATTTTATTGTAAAGGCTATAGCAACCTGGAGATTATAAAGAAAAACCTTGGCCAGGTGCAGTGGCTCATGCTTAATATCTCAGTGGGAGGCTGAGACAGGAGGATCGCTTGAGGTCAAAAGTTTGCGATCAGCCTGGGCAACTAGCAAGACCCTGTCTGTACAAAAAAAAAAAGTTAAAAAGAAAATTAGTCAGGCAAGGTGACATGTGCCTGTAGTCCTAGAAATTCAGGAGGCTGAGGAGGGAGGGTTGCTTAAGTCCAGGAGTTCAAGGCTGCAGTGAGCCATTATCATACCATTGCACTCCAGCCTGGACAACAGAACGAGATTCTATCTTTAAAAAAAAAAGAAAAGAATAAAGAAAAATCTTAAGAAGAAGGAGAAGGATGGATTTACCTGGGACTCTAATGCCTATGTGTGGGATTAAGTTCCTGACAACTAGATGCCAACATCTAAATTTCCCTAATGTGGTCCTCATTTATGCCCGTTCTTCTGATAGTTTCTAATAGTTCCTGCTTTTATCCTCAAAGTGGTCCCATTTTGGATGACAAATATGTAATTATCTAGCGGTAACTTTTTGGCAGATTGACTAGTTAGGATCAGCTGCAAAGATTAAAAATGTAGTCTAAGCCACCAGTCGGATTTCATCAGGTTGGGACTCTGGCTCACTTTCTTATGAGTGGCACAACCTGAGCAAGTTATTTAACTACTATTTTCCTCCGTTTTCTCAGTTTCTAGAGGGAATAATAACTTCCTCAGAGGGGTGTTATAAACATTTAATAAAGTAATGCATGTGAGGGGCTTATCTGGTTCATATCTGGGCTCAATGTCTGGTTCGTATTTAGGGCTCAATAAATGTAGCTATTTATATTACTTGTTGTTTTTATACCCCTCCTCCCGACTGCTTTATTCTTACGCTGCCTACAATCTCATCGATTGAGATTTATTTAGGTGAACAGGCATCGCCTTCAAAAATGCATTGTGGTGTAGTCATTTAAGAAAAAAAATTCATGCTGGGCTCGGTGGCTCAGCCTGTAATCCCGCGCTTTGGGAGGCTGAGGTGAGTGGATTGCCTGAGCCCGCGGGTTCGAGACCCGCCTGGGCAACTTGGCAAGACCTCATCTCTACAATAAATCAAAAAATTAGATGGGCGTGGTAGCTCATGCCTGTAGTTCTAGCTACTCGGAAGGCTGAGGTGGAAGGATCGCCAGAGCCCAGCAGGTCGAGGCTGCGGTGGCCGGGAGCGGTCACTGCACTCCAGTCTGGGTGACAGAGTGAGACTCCAACTCAAAAAAAGAAAAAAAAAAAAAAGGAAAAATATTCAGACCGGGCTTGGTGGCTCAGCCTGTAATCTCAGCACTTTGGGAGGCCGAGGCAAGTGGATTGCCTAAGCCTGTGGGTTCAAGACCAGCCTGGGCAACTTGGCGAGACCTCGTCTCTACAATACATCAAAGATTAGCTGGGTGTGGTAGTGTGCTTCTGTAGTTCCAGCTACTTGAAAGGCTGAAGCAGAAGGATCGTCTGAGGCCAGCAGGTCGAGGCTGAGGTGGCCGTGAGCCTGCCACTGCACTCCAGCCTGGATGACAGAGTGAGACTCCAACCCCCAAAAAATCAGGCAAGTGTAGGACAGTGGCTGAGAACTGGAGGAACCATGACATCCCTGCCCACCCTCCAGTCCTCCAGAATGGAGAAATCAGGGTGTAATTTGAAAACAAAGCAGAGCCTTGTACTTCTGATTTGACTGACTTTGGTTTTGACATTAACGTTTTTCAAAGGTTCAATGGTGTTAAGGAAGGATGCTAGCCTCCCACAATTAAGAAGAAGAAAAGGTATGGACATGATGGAAAGTCACCGATGGGGCCATTTGTATGACGCAGCCTACTGAAGGTGGAATTAATGCAAAGAGAGGACTCCGGAGAACTTAGAACCAGTCACCTCTCAGCGTGTCTTGTCTTATTGTGCAACTTTCCATATGTTTATTGCTTCACCCCACATCCTCTCTTAATGACTCTCCCTCAGGCAGAAGCTTCATACCAAACAATGAATGACAATTGTTTGTTGAGACAACCTGGAAGAGCCAGAGGCCACTTAGGGAAGGATCAAGGAACTTTGACTCAGTAGGAGTGGGAGTGGGAAGACAGGAATATTATTATGATTATGATTATTTTGAGTTGGAGTCTCACTCTGTCGCCCAGACTGGAGTGCAGGGATATTAAAAGAGCAGGAACAGGTATTTTCTTTCATATTCATTTTCTTAAAATTGAATTATGTTTCTGTGAAAAGCTGTTTTGTAGAATAACAACCTCTTTATGGTTTCACCAGCTGAGACACAAAAGACTATTTGTGGTGTACTGTAAGTTCTGAGTGCAGGTGAAAATTTCCTACTTACGGGTTATTTTAATGAAAATAAGAATAATGTTTTGTAAATAACCTGACTCTTTTAACCAAGGATCTCAAAGTCCTTCTATCACTGTGGTATTATACCATCACTTCAGCTCTGGCTGAGAGGGTTACTTTCACACTGTAGAATTCCCTTGTCTTTCTTCTTAGGTTGTCAGGTGTTTTATTTTTTTAAATTAAGAAAAAAAAAACAACAACCATTCTTTGGGAACAGGATATAGTAATACTTCTGGCATCTGCCATTACTTCTTGTCCAAATAATGTCCCATTTTCTAAACATATTTAAAATAATGGACTCCAACCAATAAATAGTCTCACCTCTGCTACTAATAAATGGAAAATTCTGCGTGACACACAGCACCACCCAGGTCTACAACACTTCCGAGTTTTCCACCATGAGAACACCATGGAAGCAAGAGAAAGCCAGCTCAACCACAATTATTGAGGGGATGGAGGGGGTTATAAAAGGTGAATTCAGAGCCTGAGAACTAAAGGCAAATGTAAAAACAAGCCAGGGACCCTTTGTTGCCTAACACTTTCTCCAGATTTCGATCCAAAAGCTGGTGATGTAAATAGAAAAATGTATTGAGACAGGTTAGAACTAAAGGGTCATTGGGTCCATTCACTTTGCGCCTATTCTGAACTTATCTGTATGGAAAACCAAAAAGCCAAGTGATCCTCCCAAAGCCAAGACAACTGAGGCATAAGTTGGGCTGTGCTCTTCATTCGTGATAATGGATTACAGGAAGTGGCTGCCTAATAAACACCCCAAAATGCTGTTCTTACCTGGCCTGGGCCAACCCTGTCTCTACCTTTGTGCCAGCACGTTGAACCATTTTAGAGAGTGGCCACGACCAAGGCCATGGTGATTTTCACACATTATCTCTCATCCACATAACCCTTCTGCAGAGGAGGCATTCCTGTCTGTATTTTTTCAAGAAGGGATCTGAGTGGCTGCACAAAGCCACACCGTCAGGAAAGGGCAGAGCAGGGATTCTAACTCAAGTGGTTGGAAGCCAGGTGCTGTTCGTTGTTCCAGCACCCGGGTCTCCTCCACACCGGGTGGGACCCCCTATTCCCTCATCCTGGATTTTGCTCCTTGGTTATCCATCTGATTTCCTGTGCCCTAGATGATCAAAGCACCTGCAGAATGAAGCTGTGCTCCATGGCTTTGGCTACAAACTGCAGTGGTGGTTTCCCATCTCCTAAAAGAACAAGTGACACCACCATTGTGAGTACCTGCAACTAGCCCGCAAAATCCAGTTTATATTCACTTATGTTCCTGTGCCTTTTTTTTTTTTCAGGGTCACCTGTCTTGGCTCTTTGCTCTTGCTTAGTTTGTTCAGATTGCAGAATGTCACAGGCTGGGCGGTTTAAACAACAAACGTTTCTCACAGTTCTGGAGGCTGGGAAGTCTAACATCAAGGTACCAGCATGGTCATGTTCTTGGCGAGAGCCCTTTTCCCGGCCCATAGAGGCCCTTTCTGCCTTACAGTCTCACGTGGTGGAGAGAGAAATGACTTCTTTCATGTCTCTTCTTATAAAAGCTCTAATTCCATTCATAAGGCTTTACTCTCATGACCCGATAACCTCTCAAAGCCTTTCTCATACCATCACACAGGGGATTAAGTCCTAACATATGCATTCTGGAGGGACACAGGTCCATGACAGCTCTGTTCTCCATCTCTGTTATCCTCTCCTTGCCACTTCTCTTCCCTGTTTGTGTTGTGCTTTAGTTTCAAACCCAGGGACCTCCATTTATATTCCTCCATTCCAACATCTATTTATGACTAAAACCCACTTACAAGCAAGTGGTTGCCACATCAGTACCCACGTGGGTGTGGGGATGGCTGCAACGAGCCCTGTCCAGCAGAACATTCAGTGATAATGGAATTGTTCTATAATCTGCACTTTGGCCTGCAGTCGCCACTGGCAATGTGGCTCGTGTGACTGAGAAACTGAATGGAAATTTGATCAGTTTGACCTTTGACAGCTACATATGATTAGTATCTATGGCCTTGCCCAGTGAAAAGGTAGACATCCAGGGAAGGTTGAAAGATGGCAACATTACTGGATGTCTCAGGATCTTAGGAAACCTGCATACACTCGGCCATCCCTGGTGCTCACACCTGATGGCTGGGAAGCTCAAATAGGAGCTATTTCCCTGATAGGAGGTCTCCAGGGATTTCGAATCATGCTTAAGGATAAAGATTTCAGTAGGCCTGGAGCCGGGTGGAGGTATGTGGGCAGGGGTAGGTCTGGTTGAAATTAGAAGAGTCTGTGGGTTGGGTGACGGGAACAAATTGTAGACAGAAACAGGCAGGACCAAACCTCCACCTGACGACTGATAGCTGTGTGATCTTGGGCAAGTTGCCTCCCCTTTCTGAACCTTGAATTCTTCATCTATAAAATGAATAATAATATAAAAATGATAGTGATAATAATGCTAACCCTTCCAGGTTTGGTGTGAATCAGAACACCATCATGAATGTGAAAAGCATCTTCTAAGCTGTTACCATGCTGTTCATAGTGACTATCATTATTTTGGATCCATGTCTGGGAGTTCTAGAAAAGTCACAGACAGGCTGGGCACGGTGGCTCAAGCCTGTGATTCCAGCACTTTGGGAGGCCAAGGTGAGAGGATTGCCTGAGCCCACGGGTTCAAGACCAGTCTGGGTAACTTGTCGAGACCTCATCTCTGAAATAAATAAAAAAATTAGCCGGGCATGGTGGCATTTCCCTGTAGTTCTAATTAATTGGAAGGCTGAGGTGGAAGGATCACCTGAGCCCAGCAGGTCAAGGCTGTGGTGGCCGTGAGCGTGCCACTGCACTCCAGCCTGGACGACAGAGTGAGACTCCAACTCGGAAAAAAAGAAAGAAAGAAAAGTCACAGACATACATGGTGTGAACCAGGGAGACAGACAGTGGTTGTGGGGGGGTGAAGGGAGGTAGAGAAGGAAGGGGAGAGGAAGGGAGAGGGGGTGGAAGGCAGAGAGAGAGAGAGAGAGCGAGAGAGAGAGAGAGAGAGAGAGAAAAGAGAAATCCTACTTGTGGTTTCTATTTATTTGGAAGATGATTTGACTGGTTCGTGACTGTATTTTGCTGGCCACTGGGTCAGAACCTAGCACACAGCCTGACTCAATAAGGGATTGTTTGGGACAACCATTTTAGAAAACCATCTGGCATTATCTAGTTAAGACAGGCACACCCTCGTGCCATGGCAAATCCGCTCCTGAGCATAAGTCCTCAAGAAACTCTTACACGACTATACCAGGTTACACGTGCAAGAATGTTCCCAGCAGCACTGCTTCTAAGAACCCATCCAATGGAACCAACCCAAGTGTCTATGAGTAGGATAACAAAAACTAGTGCTGCCCAAAGGACTATGGCAAGCATAATTGGAATACATGTACTACGGCTGCAATATGAAGGAAATACAGAAACAGAGAATGAAAGTCTGGAAATAAAAAGCAAGTAAGAAAAAGAAGAGATGTTAGGAGGTTTTTCAGAAAGGGCTGTCCCGGTGTCTCGAATACTTGAGTCTCTTGGGCTGGGTGTCTGCAAGCAACCCGACAGGGCATGACACAACTTGGGAGAGAAGTCACTGAGTGATAGCAGCTTCGCCTCGGGCTCAATAAAAACAATGTGGAGTTCTTAAGAAGAGGGTGATTCGGCAAGGGGAAGATGACAAAAACATTGACAACAAAAGGTAACAAGCTCACAGGGTCCTTGAAACTCTTACCTACAGTTTAAGTTTTAAAAAAAGCTGGATAGCAAATTTAATTAGACCTATCTGCAACTTATCATATATGTGAAGCTAACTGTTTAGCAAATCTGTTTACAGTTTTATTCCTGGTACGGACAGTGAGTAGGTCAACGAAACCTCCTTTTATTGGGGGCCCCCCAATACTGAAATATGGGTGGATCCTAACAGACCACTGATGGCATTTTTGGTGCCTAGAAGGGGTGTATCTGTTTGCCTTCTAGGTTGAGAGGAAGGAGGTATTCTAGAATTAATAATTCAAATAGTGTTGTCACACTTGGAGAAGAAAAAAGAGTGTCAAGGCAGTGCTGAGAATCTGGGAGCCCTGCCAGCCCGGTTTGCATGATGAGTGTGGGTAAAAACATAAAGAGACATGTGGTCCACTGGTTGATCTGTTTCCTTTTCATTTATAAGGGCGGTTTACTTTTAAACAAAATAGTGTCATTTCCCAGTTCCTTTAAGAACATAGCTGATAACCGATCCTTACAACCAGAGTTCCTACCAGCGGCATGCCCGGCCACAAGAGAATGGGATCACGGTGTTTTCTTTCAGCACCTTTCTTGGTGGCAGAGAGGGTGCCCTGAAGATCTGCACGGGGTCATCTCATCTCCGGCCACCTCGTGGCACGCTACCTATACCGCCATTACTAAAGGAGAGCCCATTACAATTTACAAATTAAAAGCCAGTGGGAAAGAACATAATCTTGGCAACCGCCTCTTGGGAAATCTTACAACTGCAAGAGCGCCATGGAAGAGTGCTCTAAATACCATTGCGTTGCCTCCAACCTCGCCGCAATTGTATAGGAAGGGCGCGTGGCCAAGGCCTTGCAGGGAAAAGGCCAGGGTGCCCGAGCTCGGGATTGGCTAGGGGTGTGTGATGCTGAGCGAGCCACTTAGCTCGCTCTTGCCGCATGAGAAGCACGCCACATGCTTCTTTGCACATTCTTTCGAATCCTTGTGTGGCTGGCATTTGGAAAAATAGCGACTGCAACCAGAAGTCGCAATCCTGATGACAGCTCCTGAAATCTCATCTTTCTCGTCTTTACTGTCTGCTTCCCACCCCTGTTACGAGTCTTCCCCGCCCAAGTTGTGCTCCAAATAGAAAGAATTTCAGATGTACACGATTGGCTGCCTCGTCTGGAGGCCTCGACAAATATTCAGGTAGTAAATAGCCCAAGCGAAACGCTGCTGATAAAATTAGTTCAAGTATTTCCCAGAAAACAAACCTGACACCGCCATGAGACTTGATATCTCAGCCCGAGCAGGGCCGAACCTCTGCCTATCCCCTCGCCTTCAAAGCCCAAATGCCTTGTTTGAAATGGCTTTTCTTTTTCCCCTTTCCAAACTCCATCGTTGCCACTTTCCCGTCTCAGAAAAAGAACCATCTGGTTAGAGGGTAGATGGTCCAATCAGGGGTTTTTCCATTACAAATGACTACGCTGAAGGTTAATGCCCAAGGTCAGGTGTTATTAATATATCTTTGAATTTTGTTCTTCTGGTTTATGATATCATCTTAGTCACCTCATTGATTTATACCACGGTCATCCCATATCATCATTCATTTTCCTGCAATTCTGTTCGTGGCTTGGTATCAGACTCTCTCTTTAACACCGTTTTTTGGTTCTGTCTGTTCGGTAGCTTAATAGTCTTTGCATTTATCTTCTCCCCACAGATTACACTACACCTGGCATCCAAGATTTGTTTGATTGATTTTCACCCTGTCACCTTCTCCTTTTCCTCAATCTTAGTGGAGAGAGAGAGAGAGAGAGAGAGAGAGAGAGAGAGAGAGAGAAAATTAACCCTTCTCTTGAGAAGTATTTCACAGTATTTCTCTCTGTCATCCTGCTTTTCAGGTAAATAGCTTCTGCCTGTGTATAGGCCTATTGATTTGTCTGCATCGCATGTGGAGTGTTCTCTTCAACATAGCTGAGGGTCTTGGGCTCATGCTCCCAGCAGAAGGTCACAAGACTCAGAACTCCCTAATATTCATCCTGGCCACTGGGTTAAGGGCTTAGATGGATTCTTATCTCACCACAAAAATCCTGTACTGGTAGGTGTCATGATTTTATCCACTCAGCAGAGGAGGAAACTGGAGTTCAGAGAGATTAAGGAATTTACCCAAAGTTAGACAGAAGCTACTGGCAAACTTGGGAGCTCAGCCCCCGGTCTATCCCTTTCCCAAGCTTGTGGGTAACGTTCACTTTCTAGCTGCCTTCCTCTACTTATTTTGATGAAAAATTGTGGCCAGTTATAATAGATGACACAGTCATTATACAGAAGGGGCCTGGGAGGCCTTTGTAAAGCGCATGTCAGTTGTAAAATTATCTCTGCATCTGGCATATTTACATAAAAATATTTTTCTTGTACATTGAAAAATAAAATTAATTTTAAAATCACTTGAAAAGTAGCATATACTAATATGGACAAAGTTCTTAATTAGAAGGAAGGAAAAAATCCACCAATATTCCCAGCGACTAAAAGATCACCACAGTTAACATTTTAATATCTTTCCTTCTTGCCATTTTTCTAAGCACAATTCATATATTTATAAGCATCTTCTGTAAATCACTTCCTCATAAGTATTTTCTACTTTTTTTGGTTGTCATAGTTTTTAGTGTGGTTAGAGACACAGTGAAATCTTGATGAACATGTGTTATGTTTATCAATCATAGATGAGATCTAGTCATCTATTATTCATTTCATTGATTAAGGATTGAATAGATTATACATAAGCTTCTTCAGAATTAAAATGTAGAGAAAGATAGGTAGCAAACACCTGACTCTTGCTCCTGGCTTATAAGGATATCTTGTTCTTTAGAGTTTCAGGCCCAGACTCCCAATCACCTTGTCTTACTACCCACTTCTTAGGGGTCCATGACGAAATAATTCAGTTTCTTAAATTCTAAGCTCAAGAGAATAGAGTCCAGAGAAGCATCGCCCCTACCTAACAAAGACTCAACTTCTGAGTTCCTATCTCTTGCCTTGGGACTCTAGGTCCTCACATAAGTGAAACACTCTTCCAAAGAGTATTTGGAGTATTATCCTACAGGACTCAGAAGTAAATAATAATCCACGCACAACAATAATTCCCACATTATTTAAGATATGCACACATAAAGGAGAGAGAAATAATTTTGTTGCCAGTGGACTTACTTTAGTATAGAACAATGTTTGAAGTTCAATACAGTGGATGTTAGTGCCATTATACATATGGATGTATATGACAGGGGCTCCCCCACAAAATGGAATAATTTTTTGGAGGGCAGGCTCTTGGTAGTACAGTCTTCCACTGCTGGGAAAGTGTTCTAGGAACCCATCAGCATCAGTATGCCAGCTAGCATTGCTGTGATAGGCTGCGTTCAGCTTCGGTAATTTTTTTTTTTTTTTTGTGGTGATTCTTTTATTGTTTTTGCCCATTTCATGGTAGGTGATTTATGAGTGTACCTGCCCAATACCGTGCTCAGTGTTCAGCAATTTGTGACCAAAACCGGTATTACCCCCATGCCCACCCTCCCAATTCACCCTATCTCACTCTAAGTGACTTTTTTTTGTTTCCCCACGTGAAAAAATTCTCAAGGGGAAACATTTTGCTGATGTGGAAGAGGTGAAACAAACAATCAAACAAAAGAGCAGAAGCACTAAAAAGCACCAAAATTGACAAGTCCAAAAATTGTTTTGAGCAGTGGAAAAAGCATCTCGATAGGTATATTGCATCCAACAGAGAGTACTTTGAAGGTGACTGAAGTTTAAACATGTAAGAATAAACACATACTTTTTTATAAATAAATTCTGGGTTTGTTGGGGTCCCCCTTGTAGACAAAATACCAGCATAGGAAAAGGCAGTCTTGGAGACCCGAGATGAATGTTTTCAAGTGTAGAGATTCTCAAAGTCTATTCCATAAAATATTAATTCCTCGGAATGTTATTAGGTGCTTTATAGAAAAGGAGAGTTCCACAGACGCATGCATTTAGAAAAAGCTAGATAAAAGAAAGTCAGTTGCTGTTTTTAATTGTAAGACTTAACAGAATTTTTAATACCAAATTGTAAACTCTGAAATTTTAAGAGGGAAAAAAATGTAAAATGAAATTGGCCACAGAATACTTCGTAATTATTTGTAAGTAAGTGTACACAGAGCACAGTGGTGTGAGATTTTGGCTGCTTTGGCACTAAATAGGTATATGACTCGGGGTTGAGTTAGTCAATTGTTTGTCACTGTGTGTCTCAGCTTCATCAGGTAATCACTGAATCAACATGAGAGAAGTGAGTTTTTAGACTGACTTTTGCCGGTAACTAGTAGCAGCAGATCTGAAAGATGTCGGTAACCTGGAGTTCAAACCAGCATTCTTTTCACTGTTTTAGAGTAGCGAGCCTGGTGACATTGTTTGGTACTGAAATATTATCACTATGCAACCATAAGTCTCAAGTTTCTTCTCTTGAAGTATAAAGTAAAAAATAAAAAATCTTTTAATAAAAAATGATCCTAAAACATAAAGTTAAAGGTAAGCCAGAGATTGGAGCAAACTCCTTGCAATGTGTATAACCAACAAAAGTATTAGTATCCAGAATACAGACAGTCGTTACAAATCAGTAAGAGAAAACAAACAGTTCAATAGGAAAATGAGCAAAGGATTGAAATGGAATATTCACAAATTATAAACATATGCCGATAAACATATGAAAAGACTTTCTAACTTATTAGGAAAATGCAAATTAAAACAAGATATCATTTTACATCTATCAGACTGGCAAACAATTTCCAAGTCTGGCATGATAGGATGGGAATTGATGCAATTATTTTTAGAATAATTTAGCAACAATTACAGAGCTAAACGTGCTTACCGTATAATACAGGGAAGCCACACCTAGGTACATTTCTTGGGGCAGTGTTTTCCAGCCTTTTCCCATTGTGACAGAAGGATCATATTCACACAGCACACTGAGGTAGCTGGAAGAGGTGGCTGCTCACAGCAAGAAGTGACCCACCTGGGGCTGTGGCCACTTCAGATCCTACCTGGCTTCCCTGAGGGCGGGGACTCCACATCTTTTGCCCAACCACGAGGCACTGCTGTCCAGCACCAGCTGGGAAGTTCTGTCCTAGAGAAGCTTGCCTCTCAAGTTCAAGGAGTCATGTGCCACAACGTCCACCAGGGCATTTCTATTATGCCAAAAGCAAAGCAAAGCAAAATGGGAACAACTTCAATGACCATCAGTAGAGAAATGCATGAAACGTTATCAGTACACTCGTAGAACGGGACACCAGACGACAGTTGAAATTAATGAACTGAATAACAGGGATGAGTTGCAAAGGCATCATGTCGAGTAAGAAAAGCAAAATGCGAAAGGATGTATGCGCCATGATACTATGTATGCAAACATTTAAAACAAAGAAAGCCATACATACCTATGTAGTAAGGATACAAAAATACGAATGAGGAGGAAACCACTGACTTCAGGGTAGCAATTGCCTCTGGAAAATGAGAAAAGGCTATGGGATTTGATAGTGGATGAGGGACTCTGAAGGTATCTGTGACATTGTGTCTCTTAAAGAACAAAAATAAGTGAGGCGCACGTGGCAACGAATTTATGTGTTAAATCCAGGTAGTAAATACAAAGCTTTCTAATGTGTTTTTACTATACTTTTTGTGAAATACCTTGCCATAAAAAAGAAGCAAAACAAAAACAAAAAACAAAACAAACAAACAAAAAGCTAGATCAATGGTTGTAGGCCTAGATGCACGTTAGAATTACAGGGGAGTTTTAAAAATTTCCACACTGGGACCACATCACAGACTAAGTCAGTAACTTAAGGGGTGGTACCCGGACGCGATATTGTTTAAAAGCTCTCCTGGTAATTCTAACGTGTAGTTCAGGGCTGAGTACTGCTGAGTTTGAAGATCCCAAAGGTTTCTTTCAAACACTGTTTCTTGTTCCTAAATATTTTTACTGCACTGTCTCCTCAGATGGTTTCATGCGAACACAACTGTGAGACAAGAAGTCAGGCCCTGTTAATATTCCCGGAGAACTTTCCTTCTGTCAAAACCAGTTATCTTTCCCTGGTGCTCATGATTCCTTTGTTTTCTAGAATCACGTTTCCCCTCTCCCGTTTAAGCTGTTGTTCATCCCTCCCCCTTTCTCCTCCCACCTTTCTGAGTCCATCCCAACAGGCAATTCATCCAAGCACCACAAACTTAAGCTCTGAGTCATTCATATGCGTTGCTTTTGAACATATTAAATAGATCCATATGCTTATCTATACTAAGATATAGATTTTTTCCTCAGAAAATAGAATACAAAAAAGTCATTCCAATGTGTACACTTTAAATATTTTAAGCCGGCATCGAAAATGAAGCAGAAATTAAAAGTAACTTGGACCAGAATTTTGAACATTAAAACATTACAGCAAATTGGTAAAACATAAACCAAATATATGGATGTCTACTTTATATCCAAAAAAGTTACTCTTTCCCTGCCATACACACGCAGACAACTCTCATAATGGTTCCACCTCAGACAGCATTAGATCACAAGCAGAACAGTAATGGATGTGGCCTTTCTTCACATTTCTCCCCCCAAGTCTCTTAATTATCCTTCCCAACTTCAGAAATTCCTGCGACGTCACCATCAACCAATCAGAGCTTCTAATGGTTTGAAAAAAACTGATGTAGCCAGCCACACTGAGTTGATAGCGAATCAAAGAAATGTGACATTCTCTTTAGCCTGGGCAGTTGTGTCCTGGGTAAACATATGATTTCCATTAGATTTCTCAAAACATGGAAAAATCGTTTTCAGACCCTCAGCACTACCACGGACGATACTCGTTTTAGATTAGAACCATAGACTAAAGTGCCATTGTCTTGGGTAAACCCTACCAAAATCTGATCTCAGGGACAGTAAGAAAAGGAATGCTGAAATACAATATATGTCAACAGACCAGGAAAACTTCCAACACTACTTAAGGTTTATTGGAAAGCAGACTGACGTCCCAAGAGAAAAAAAACAAAAGGCAAAAAATCATGCCACAGTTACCAGAACAAACAGACCTGAGTTTTAATCTGGATTCTACAATTTTCTAAGGCATGGCCTTGGGCAGATTACTTAGCCATTCCAAGCTTCAATTTCCTCAGGGGTACAATGAAGAAAATAAAAATAGTTACTTCCCAATGTCCAGACCTTGGCTCCTAATATGATTTTCTAACAAAAGGGAATCAGAACTCCTTAGAGAAATGACTGACTCCAAGGCTGGGGCAGGGAGTATACAAGATACACCTGAGAGATTCTTGCAGCGTGAGAAAGAAAGGCAATGTGCAAAAAAAAAAAAAAAAGGAGGGGGGCTATTATTTGGAGGCGAGGTCTTTGGAAGGTTACTAGGCAATGGAGGGGAGCCCTCGTGAATAAGGTTAGTTCTCTTTTAAAAGAGACCCTATAGAACTCCCTTGCCCCTTCTGCCATGTCAGGACACAACTAGAAGATGACCATCTATGAAGTAAGAAGTGGGCCCTCACCAGACCTCAAATCTGCTGGCACATTGATCTTGGACTTCCCAGCCTCTAGAACTCTAAGAAACAGATTTCTGTTGTTTGTAAGCCACCTAGTCTATAGTATTCTATTACAGTATCCCAGACAGACTAAGACTTTGGATTATAACCAAAAGTAGAACATAAATATCCATGAGTCCATATTGATACAAAGAAACGTTTAAATAAATTAGGAAACGGGGAAGAATAGACAAATCTCACACGCAGAAGAATTTCAAGTAATTTAGGTAGATACTTTCTCCTTAAGGAGGTGGAGCATAATTCTCTGTCCCTCACACAAGGACTGTGATTAGTGATTTTCTTCCAAACAGTACAGCATGGAAAGAAGAGGCTAGGAGAGGAACTTTTCAGGGGAGAAACCCAACAAATGCTATCCAGCCATGCGGTCAAGCGTAACACTATCGGTGGTAAATCATGTTGATAGCAAGAACCCTTGATAGGATGTGATGGGCACTTCACCTCTGTGATCTTTCTCCCAAGAATCTAGCACCCAGCATAATTATGAGAAAAATCCATGTTGAGAGACATTCTACAAAATACCTGACCGGTACTTCTCAAAACTTTCGAGGTTATCAAAAACAAGGAACATCTGAGAAACGGCTACAGCCAAGAGGAGCCTAAGAAGATAGGACGACTAAATGTAACACGACATTCTGGATGGAATCCTGAGACAGACAAAGGATATTGGGTAAAAACTGAAGAAATCTGGATTTAGTATGGGCTTTGGTTAGTAATCATGTATTCACGTGTGTTCATGAATGATGAAAAAACACACCATACTAATGAAAGATGTTATTAATAGGGAAAACTGGGTGGTATATAGGAAAACTCTACACCATCTTTACAACTTTTCTATAAATTTGAAAATATTCTAGAATAAAAAGGTCATTAATAGTTACCTAATGGGAAGGGTACAAGGATTAAACTAAAAATCGAATGCCGAGCACCTAGCACACCTAGCTCGGTACACAGTGCCTGCTAATACCTAGAAACTATTATTGGTTAGCATTATTAAGGAAGGTTAATTCATGAGCTGATTAGCAATCCATTCCAGAAGTAGAACACTCACTTTACGCAGGGAGCATGAAGAACGATCTGATAGCTCTCACCTATCCTAAGTATTTATTCATGTTTTTTAAAATCAATAATCTTGGGAATCCTATCCTTGTTATCTCTGCTGGGCAAGTCTATTTCCACTACTGTTATTTTTCCAACATTATTCCGCACTTAGGAGAAAACTCCAGGGAGTGAATTGTATAATCCTTCTGGTTTATTAAACTTGTTCCCACTTCTACACAGAGCTGGGCCATGTTCCTTCTAATAACTTTCTTCCAGGCTTGTCTCCTTATACCACGAGTTTATCTTGGAGTCATTTGAAGAGAAATGCGTTGTATATACGTCCAGCGTGCTGGAATGTCATTGTCGCACTGCAGTGTTAGCTATGACCTAAAGAAATGCCTCTCACCATCTGGTGTTTGCTCTCCACACTGTCTCCGTGTCTGGTTCCTACTTAGGCTTCCATGTTCCCTACTTGGTTGATTAAGCCTCTTTGACCCTGCTCCCAACTCAAATTGGAAGTTATGTCTCACTCTTCTGAGCACTTAATTCGGATTTGCCGTTGAGTACTGGAGGCACAGTCCTGCACCGAAGGTATCTGCAGGCATTCTGTGTAATCTCTTCTAGCCTGTCAACTCCCTCTGGGCTGAAGCCAACGCCAGCTCCACCTGGTGACCTCCTCCACACTTACGTGGAGTCAGGCACATCCAGTGCTCCCAGTAAACATTTAGTGAAGTGATGCTAATTTGATATCGCCCAAAAAAGCAACTGAAGCACTCAAATGTGCTCATCTACCAGAAGGATTTATCTCACTTAGCAGAGAGCTCCAGAACTGACTTTTCTGCAGAGATAATTCCCAAGAACTGATAATAAATTTTTTAAAAATGCCTCAGTGACTGCCTTATTTTCCTATCAATCAGTTTGTTTTTGTACAATTATGGTTATAATTCTCCCACTTTATTTGTCAGTTAGTCTTTTTTTGTTGTTTCTTATTAATGTCAGCTACAGTATTTTTGGCAGGTTAGCAAATATAGGAATGATTGTACCCAATGTGTTCCGTTTCTTCAAGATCATGAAAGGGATTATACAAATAACTAAAATAAGACTTCTATCATTCATCCATCCATCTGTCCATTTATCTATTCATTCATCTATTCATTTATTCATCTCTCCATCCATCTGCCCATCCATTCTACTTCAATAGGCATTTGCGATGGCTGCCACATGCCAGGTGTTGTGACATTGGGTCCTGAAGATGCAGGGATGAATAAGAAGAGCCCTGCCCTCAAAGAGCTTCCAGTCTAGTGGGAAAAAAGAGACAAATACACAGGCACGACTGCGACATAACAAGTGCCATTGTAAGGGTGACATGAGATACTCTAATTGGAGAATGTGCTTATACAGTAGTCAATTGAGACTCCCCCCCCACAAAAGTCATGAATTGTTTCATGGATTTCTTCAAATAGCTTCCATGTCTTGCAGAGGACTTGGAATGCTGGAAAAGCAGTCTCCTCTCTGACATTTCCTAACCTTGACCAAGGGCAAGACACTAAACTGCCCTGAGTCTCAGCTTCCTTCTCTGTACAATAGTATCATTGCAATCACCGTGTAAAAGTTACTGGGATCTACTAGGAAAATTGCATAGGAGATCTTCACAATATGACTATAAATAAGTAAATAGATAAACACCATTATTATTATATTTATTACAAGGCAAAGGAGAATATTTTCCCCATACAATCTCCTCTGTTCCGTTCAGCCTCTGCAAGAATTGGGAATTTGGGGTAGATCTGTTTTTACTATTGAATAATCTATTTAATCACACTCTACCTTTCTGCTTTTGCTAGCCTGAATCTTGATCCCTGGGTGGCCAGGTATCAGTGCATGCTGTGAGACACAGCCTGATTGACTGAACTGAAGCATCATTATGTGTCCTACCCATAATGGTCTGAGCAGCCATGATTCCTGGACAGCAGTTTCGGGTGACCTGATTTTAGAACTCAGTTTTTCAGTCTAGTTAGAGATCGATTCATATTTGCAGGCAGGAAAAAAATTAATACAAAAATCAAGAGATGCCGCGTCTTTTTTTTTTTTTTTTGAGTCAGCATCTCACTCTGTCGCCCAGGCTGGAGTGCAGTCGCACACTCACGGCCACCGCAGCCTCGACCTGCTGGGCTCAGGTGATCCTTCTGCCTCAGCCTTCCAAGTAGCTGGAACTACAGACACGCCACCACACCCAGTTAATTTTTATTATTTATTGTAGAGATGAAGTCTCACCAAACTGCTCAGGCTGGTCTCGAATCCCCGGGCTCAGGGAACCCTCTCATCTCAGTCTCCCACAGTGAGATGCCACATCTTAAGAAAAAAAATGTGGATCCTATTTGAAAAAAAAACAATGAATGCTGGGGAAAAAGGCAGTCGTGTCCCAGTGCCATCTCTGGGCGGCTGGCACCGGCTTTGGTCCTAGATGAATTCAAAGCCAACGGGCCTACAGGACATGAAGTCACATGTTTTTCTTGTGAGCCCAACAAACGTAAAGCTCCCTGAATCCACACCAAGATAAAACTGAAACGTAAGCCGGTACAGAGGAGATAGACCTCTTCCACCACCTCTCGGCCCTTTCTCCAGCCCACGGATGGCCTTGCCAAGTGAATTTCCCCTCCTAAAAATGTCTTCCTCCCCCCTCCCCATCCCCCTCCCCTATTCTTTTGACATTTTTTTGCCACCCAAACGGCATCCCAGAATGCCTCATTTGGTGACATCACAGATAGCCATGGGTTGCTTCTGGTGTTCCATCTGTTCCTGCAGGCCCTGCCTCGGTGCGGCTGAGATTCGCAGGGAGTGTTCCGTGGAGGCCAGGGTGGGGGTGGGGGTGGGGGTGGGGACCGGGCCTTTGAAGCTGTTTTCTATCAGGGCACTGCAGCTGTCAGTGTTGGCTGTGGAAGCCAGTGATTGTCCCCGAAGCTCCCTGTTGCCGGCAGCGCACTGAGCTTGTGGATATTAATTGGGCTTTCATTATGTGAACGTACCCAGAGGCTTCTGCAGTCGATTCCTATATCTATATTGATTTATTAAAAATGCCAATAAATAACAGCTCTCTCAAAGCAGCTTTTAATGTTTTTGATAATTAGTTGGTTTATGTCTCCCCCCCAACCCCCACCCTTTTTTTTTCTTTTTACCCATTACAGCATAATAGATCACAGAATCTTTGACAATGGACAGGCACATTGGCTAAATTATCTTATTACAGTTCCATATAGTTGAAAAGAGGCTTAAGGCTAAATTATCAGATCCCAGCTATTGTGGAAACCGAGAAAGAATAATGCTCGCAAATAACGGCCGGGGCGCCTCTGTGCCACTCATTGTCCCAGGAGCTGCTGGCATGCCTTCCACAGAAGCTCTCCATGGAGTCAGCCGGCCTCCGGAGTGAACGGTGGGGCCCACGTGCAGGCTGGGAGGGAATCTCTTTACTTTTTGGTGTATTATATGTTATAAGATATTTAGGGCCCGGGCATTCAAAAAAAGGGAGAGAACATCTTATATTACATTTGTGCGTAACTGCGGGCAAAATGATGCTTTGGGGCGCCCCAAATTAGGCAGGTCACAGGATAGTTTGGCACCCCGAATTACTATATATTCTCTCCCCCTAAAGTGGAGACGAAAGCAGAAATTGCACATTCATTTCATTTCACCGAAACTTTTCAGAGGAAGAAAGGATGTTCATTAAAAGTGAACAGTGACACAGCTGTGCTGAACTTTCAGGGAAAATGTCATTGTCACGGAGCCTGACTGTGACCCAGCATCATTCTTCAGAGCAGAAGCTAAGGTTCCTGTGGTCTGTTGAGCTCTTAATGGTGTTGAGAAAGAAGAGCGTGGGGATGCAGATGGATTTTGGAAGAGCGTTGTTCTGGTCTGCAGGCCACAGCTTTAACAAGAAGTAAACATAAGTTTGATTCTAAAAACCAGGTAGTGTCAGAAATTCTTAACGAAGCTCTTCCTCTCATTTCTGGGAAGTTTGGTTGAACATCATTTCTTTATAATAAAGTATTTATGTCCAATCCTCTCTCTCTCTCTCCCCTCCTTCTCTTTAAATAAAAGGCCCACTGATATTAGACAGGCAATAGTGGAAATATAAAACAAATGAGATAACTGAAAACTCAAACTGTCTATTAAAATTGAAACTTAAAATTGCTGTTGCCACATTCAACTATGGATTGTTTCTATAGTGTTATATATAGTTATTTCTTTTCTTTTTCTTTCTTTCTTTCTTTCTTTCTTTTTTTTCTTTTTGAGTTGGAGTCTCTCTCTTGTATCCCAGGCTGGAGGGCAGTGGCACACTCACGGCCACCGCAGCTTTGACCTGCTGGGCTCAGGCAATCCTTCCGCCTCAGCCTCCCAAGTAGCTGGAGCTACAGACACACAGCACCGTGCCCAGCTAGTTTTTGTGATTTATTGTAGAGACGAGATCTCACCAAGTTGTCCAGGCTGGTCTCGAACCCCCAGGCTCAGGCAATCCTCTCGCCTCGGCCTCCCAAAGTGCTGGGATTACAGGCTGAGCCACTGCGCCCAGCCCATAGTTATTTCTAATACAATCTCTGAGAAAAACAAGCTTAACAATGGTAACTCAGGTAAGCATGCAAAGGACACTACTATATGTTTCTGCCGTTACATAAATTCTTCTTAAACTGCGTCATGCAAAAGTTCAGTGATGACAATGGAACTTTAAGTAGTAAAGATAATTACTAAGTCTAATTTTGGAGAAAACAATCTATATTTGTCACTTCTAAGAGATCTAAAAAAAGAAATCCAATATGATACTTCTCTTTCTAAATTGAAAAATGGGCAGAGAGTACAGGTTTACTTTTTCCCCAGGATTTGAGAAATTCTTCGCAAGTCTTTATCTGACCCCAAATCAAGGAGAGACCCAAAACCGTTTTAAGAAAACCATTACATTCCTATTCAAGATCAAATGGAGTCATTATTATACCTTGGTACCAATATTCTTTTTCAACTTAATAGGGGAATGACAAGACAGTAAGCTGTATCATGTCAAATATTTATCCCGTTGAGGCATTTTGACATGGTAACCATGCAAACACACCTCAGCTAAGGTATGTTAATAGGGAAGAAAATAAGATTTCTTGCAGAAGGGTACAAAGGAGAGATAATGGGCTTGTGTTGTCACTCATAGCACACATGATAAAACAGAGAATTGATGGATAAGAAAGAGTTGGATCATTCTGTTATTCTGGTTTTCTCATGTTGCCTGATTGGTTCCCCAGCAATATAATATTTGTAGTAATGGCCTCCCTTTATTTAGTGCCCACTATATTCCAAGTTCTGTGTGATGTGCTTACATAATATGAATATTTGTCATGCTACTAAGAGTTATTGGAAACGTCAAAGATCAACGACTCCTTATTTATTTTTGATAATGGCTCTGGAGTGAGGTATAATAGCGGAGGGATGAAAAAGAAAAAAAAAAGGTAGAGTTTTGTGAATTCTTTTTCATTTTTCAGTTTAATTTCTCTCTTGACTAACCTTGCAGCAATTTAGGGCCTGTGGGTAGGGGATTAACTTCAGAATACCTGTGATATTTCTTCCCCCTGAAACATCTCATGTATTCTTTTCATTTCCAATTCCAAATAATGTGCCCGCTCTGAAAGTTCACCTCAGTAGTCACTCTGGATTGTTTGGAAACCCAGTGTCTCAACAGAAAAGACCTTCTCTAGAGTGGCCATGTTTTCTGAACCTCAAATCAAGACACACAGTCTAAGTTGGAACCTATTTGGTAAAAACAAAACAAAACAAACAAACAAAACGGTTCAACTATATGGAATTTAGACTCTTCCCAAAAATCCAAGGCATTGAGTCGACATTCTTTTAGGAATCCCAAGGTAACATCTCAGGATTGCACATGAAACAACCCCAAAGGCTGCAAACTCTGGGATTCTTTCCATGTCCTGAACGGATCCCTGACAAGAAACCCGTGGGCTCTGCCTCTCCCAGTTTGCTCCTAGTCACCTTCTCCAGAGTGACTCTCTCAGCAAACTCAATTTCATAGGCATGAACAAGCAGAGGGTCCCACAGTTTGAGGGTAACTGATGGATCTTTATGTAGCAAAGCAAGCTGTTAAAAACAAAATAGAAGAACAAAGGGTTCTTGTACACGTGAGGAGTTTGCTGCACTAACAATCTTGCACTGAACATGTGAATATTTTAAATCAGTATCAGCTCAACAGTGATATTCCGTAAAGTTGTTCATCTATAGGGATCTGATCATCTAGACCTGAACCGCTCGATACAGTAGCCACTGGCCACATGTGGCTACTGAACATTTGAAAGTGGCTGGTGCGAATTGAGTGGTACTGTATGTGCAAAAATACATGGGGATTTCACTCAGGAGACACAGAAAAAAATGTAAAATATATCAGGTACAACCTTTATATTGATTATGCATTAAAATAATATTTTGGAAATATATTATTGGAATTAACGATACCTGTTTCTTTTTACTTTTTACAATGTAGCTACCAGGAAGTTTAAAATTACATGTGTGTCTCTCCTTTAAGGCTTACAGCATGTATTTCCACTGAACAACACCCATCTAGATAGTTGGATGGAGAAACAGGACATGACTTTATGGGCCAAGGCAACAAATCTTCAGAAATTACTTTTGCTTTGCTCTTAATTTTGCAGCAGACATTAAACACAGAAATCCTAAATACGGGATAAGAGGATGTTTTATGTGCATACTTTTTTTTGAATAAATGTATTTTTATTAGCATCAGATCTCTTTTTTAATTAAAAAATAGACAAAGAATTTTTAAGTAATTACAATAACAGCTTGAAATGCAAAAATGCAAAATTACAAACACCTACTCTTTGGTTTTTTTAATTCTTAACAATGCAGAAAAATATAAATAATAATTTATTTTATTTCCCACCCCAGAAGAATACTAATATAAGTTTGCTTAGATTATATTTTAAAATTCTTTAAACTCAGAAGTCACGCTTAAGTGAAAAAGGTCAATTTTAGGCATCTGGCTATCGTCATTACTTTAAAAAGAAATTACCCCCAAAAAAATCCTTTTTAAAAAATACCACAATATTCAGTGGGAATGATTTAAAAGTTGCATGTATATTCTAGGTTGTATTGTTATTCTTAATAAATCCAGAAAGTTCTTGTAGTTTGAATTAAGCAACTTGGTAAATTTAATAGGAAACATTTAACTTAAGCAACAGAGTATTGCCCAAAGATACTTTCGCCCCTGACCATCTCCAAACGTTCAGATTCTTTCAAACGTTCAGATTCTTTCATAGCATGTTGAGATCATCTCACTTGACAATTTCACCTTTCAATATGTAACAGCTAATCAGCTATAACAAACAGTACTAGATCAAAGGCAAAAACACAAATTTTTCTTCACTAGGAAGTCCTGGAGTTTAAAATCTCAATAACAACTTTAAAGCATGATTTTCTAATAAGTGGCATATTATAAATGGCAGAATGCGTTATAAACAGTAGCTTTATATTGTTTACTTAAAATCATTCCATTCGCACTTATGATAAACGACGTCATCTTTAGACATAAAATATTTTCACTCAAGGATAAGATTCTTGCTCGATGAGTGTGCAGGACTATTATTATTTCTTAATCGGAAAGCTAAAAATATGTGCATTCGGAAATGATGTTTGCCGAAGTCTTGCAAGCCTGAGCTCCTTTCATTCTAAAAAGGATATAGCCAAGGCTGACACCAACGGGATGAGTTTGCAGAACAAAAGCTACACTTTTTGTCCCTAGATTTTGTTTTGTTTTGTCTTATTTCTGTCTTTTGGTTCAACAGGATTGTTGCGGCATCAGGTAAGAAGCTGTAAAAACACACATCTCCACACTGAATAATATACAGACCCCAGCTTTAACTCAAGTTAAGCCACCAGCTAAGAATAAAAGCACCAGAACACAAACCAACTAAAATCTAAAGCAAACAACATACTTATCACATAATAACGATGGAATAATGCAAATATTAACAAAGCAAACCAAGCAGGGGGCCTCCGTCTCAGGAAGAAGAAAAACCAGCAAATAGAAGGCAGTGATTGGGAAAGCGACGGGCTCTTCCTGCTCGTCATGACTGAGGAAAAGTGGATCAGGACTGACATCTGCTGGCCTTGTTAATGGGATGTACCCATTGAATCAAGGGTCTTGGAGAACAAAATGCTCTGGTGGGGTGATATTGCATCACGGGGTGGGGAAGAGGCCATGGCGGAGGCCTTTCTGGTGAACACCTGCGAAGCAGCCAAGTGGCGGCAGCACCCTAGCCAGAGTGGCCTGTTTTCCCCCTCTTGGGTATCTCACCTTCATAACCAGGAATGTTTTTCTTAGCACCCCAAGAAGGGACAGAATATTATATAGGTGGATTTCTAGGGAGAATGACACAAGGTCCAAGAGGTGGTTGTCAACTCGATGCCCAATAGATAGGACAGACATTTCCAAGCCTTTAGCAAAAGACTCACTGGAGAATAAGTTACTTTAAAAGGCTAATTGTGTGTCCACACATTGACGACCTCAAGAATGCTCAGCAGTACCTTGCTAAGGTATCAACCTCTTGAAAATGCATCATGTCAATCAATGTCCTGAGTTTATCTGACTTTTATCAATCTCTTTTCCACCCTCTCCATTTTCTAACTGGAATTCTAACTGGAATCTATCTCACAGACACTGGATTTGTGAGATTTTGTGCTCACGACACCTTGCTTTCAATCTCTGGGGTCTTAGTTTTATAAACATAATACTATCCATCACTTGGAAAGACCAGTTCCCCACTGTCTTGGAAGCTACAGGAAGCCTAGGACAGTGACTCCCTTACTCACGTCATCTCCTCAGCACCCAGCACGGTTCCTATTACATAAATAGTTACTCAACAAGTATTTATTGACTTACTGTGAAAGTTAAGTATCCTATATTTCCTGCTTTTAGGAATGAGGTTTCTTTACAGTATATCTGAACAGAGCCTAGTGCTCTAGTGTTTAATTAGAAACACTGGTTTTAATCGGAAATAATCAGTGATGCTGAGTACTTTTCTGGCCTTCCACCAATGCCCGTCTCCATATAATTTAATCTTATCTCTTACGGGAGGTGCAGTCCTAAGGTTTTTGTAACAGCAGGGTTAGGTCTTGGACTATAGAAATTCTTCTCCTAGC
>CAUYQG010076162.1:0-18221 GCA_963574415.1 Tarsius wallacei | reverse complement strand
CCTCGACCTGCTGGGCTCCGGCGATCCTTCCGCCTCAGCCTTCCAAGGAGCTGGAACTACAGGCGCGCGCTACCACGCCTGGCTAATTTTTTGATTTATTGTAGAGATGAGGTCTCGCTTGCCCAGGCGGGTCTTGAACCCACGGGCTCAGGCAGTCCACTCACCTCAGCCTCCCAAAGGCTCGGGATTACAGGCTGAGCCACTGAGCCCGGCTAATTTTTTTCTTTTTTTTCTAGAGACGAGGTCTCACTACGTTGCCTAGGCTAATCTCGAACTTCTGGGCTCAAGCAATCCTTCCACTTTGGCCTCCCAAAGTGCTGGGATTACAGGCATGAGCCACTGCACCAGGGCCTATTTTTTATTTATTTACAATAGAAAGTGATTAATAGAATTTTATACTTGTAAGGGAGCTTTGATACTTTTACTGAAATAACTTTCTCATTTTCCAAAATAGAAAATGAGATTGAAGTGATTTGTTTTCATCTATTGAATTAGTGGTTTGGTCACTATTTGGTCTACTGATCTTTTCAGTTTAATATTCGTCCACTATAATGAGTAGCTTTATGAACATATGCAAGAATACACCAAGTGCCACACTGTATGGACAGCTAGCTTTATTTTATGTGAAACAGTATTTTAAAATGTGTAGCAATTTAAGAAGTTAAGGAGAACTATTGATTTATCCTCAAGATAAAATATATTTTCAGGATTATAGTTGTTTTAGACTTGCCTTAGATAAATTGCTGAGGAATTAGGAGATACTTTTATTTAAATTATTTCTAATTACACAGTATTTATCAGATTTCTAGGGTTTAGTATTTGACCTCTTTGTTGTATATAGCTAAATACCCACTGCCTAATTCCGTTTAATCAATACCATCCAAAACAGCATAGAATAGGAAGCTAGAATGAATCTCAGAGATTTTCAAATCTACTTCATTTTGTTATGAATGCTGTTAATGATATCAATAACAGATTACATTAAATGAGGGCTAGCTAAATATTGAACATTAGCCTAAGAACTTTGCCTTGATAAATGTATTTAATCTTCTTATCCAGCCTATGGAATAGATGTTTTCAGTTTTTTATTTTGCAGTTGAAAAGCTGATTTAGAGAGGTCCTGTGACTTGCTTATGAGGGACAGAGGCAGGATGCTAGCCCAAACATCCTGGTTCAGAACTTGTATTCTTTTATTATTGTTTTTAAAAATTTTAATAGACAAATACAAACATTATTTATTTATACAACATGATATTTGGAATATGTATTGAAATATGAAATATATGAGATGGCTAAATTGAGCTAATTAACATGTGCATTGTTTTACATACTTATCATTTTTTGGTGATAAAAATCTTATCAATTTTCAAGAATACAATATATTATTATTAACTATAGTCACCATATTGTACAATAGCTCTCTTGAAATAATTTCTCCTGTCTAACTGAAATTTTATATCCTTTGACCGACACTTCCCCAGCCCCCTTTGCCAATCCCCAAGCTCCTGATACCTACTATTCTATTCTATGAATTCAATTAGATTTCACATATGAGTGAGATCATCTGGTATTCGTCTTTCTGTGCCTGGCTTATTTTATTTAACTTGATGTCGGTTAGGTTCATTTATGTTGTCACAAATGACAAGATTTTCCTCTTTTTTTTTTTTTTAAGGCTGAATAGTATTCTATTGTGTATATATACCACATTTTAAAAATTTATACATTGACTGAATTTGTATTCTAAGCCGTTGTGCTGTTCTGTCTCTGCAACATTAATATTAGGTTTACCCATATGGACTTGCTATTTTCAAGGGACAAAAGCAGTCAAATAGCAGCCATTTTATACCATTCACCCTAATAACCACTGTTACCATTTATTGATCACACATGAGGTACCAGATACAGTTCTTGACCTTTACTTTTATAGTCTCATTTAATCCTTATATTTAATTGAATCCTTGTGTCAACTATAGAAGATAGGAATTACCACTTTTTACAGAATTGAGAAACTGAGATTTTGAGTGGTTGGTTAGACAAGTTTCCCCAGCCCACACAGCTAACAAGCAAAGCCCAGTTTGAGCTCATATCTTTAATACTGAAGACCATACTCTCAATCACTCTTGTTCTACCAGATGAGATTCTGAGATGGATAGTGTTAGAACCTGGAATTTTCTACTCTTATCTAAGGTTCTTACACATTTTGTCACAATGTCCCTGAGCTAACCGAATGAGTGTGTGTTTATTAGTGTGCTTTTGTATCTATTAATAAGTACTTGGTTGAAAATAAAAGTAAGAATATATGCATTATTCTTAAATTGAGGTAGACTTGCATACCTTATCTTAATACCAACTGTACTGGTCTGCTAGGGCTGCCGTAACAAAGTACCATGGATTGGTACTTTCAACAAAAGAAATTGTTTCTTCTCAGTTCTGGAGGCTGGAAATTTAAGATTAAGGTGTCAGCTTGTTGGTTACTTCTGAGGGCATTTCTCCTTGGCTTGCAGATCTCTTCTGGTGTTTTTACATAGTCTTCCTTCTGTGTTTGTCTGTGTGCTAGTTTCCTCTCCCTCTTCCTCCTCCTCCTCCTCCCCCTCCTCCTCCTCCTCCTCCTCCTCCTCCTCCTCCTCCTCTTCTTCTTCTCCTTCTTCCTCTTCTTCCTCTTCTTCCTCTTCTTCCTCTTCTTCCTCTTCTTCCTTTCTTCTTCTTCTTCATTCTTTATTCTTTGTTGTCTTTGTCCTCTTCCTTCTTGCTGAGTCTCACTCTGTCACCCAGGCTGGAGTGCAGTAGCATGATCACAGCTCACTGCAGCTTTAAACTCCTGGGCTAAGGTGATCCTTCCTCAGCTTCCCAAGTAGCTGGGACTACAGGCCCATGTCACTAAGACCAGCTAATTTTATTGATTTATATTGTGGATAACAAGGCCTCACTATGTTGACTAGGCTGGTCTCAAACTCCTGGGCTCAGGGTATCCTCCCACCTTGCTTATCTCTTCTTCTAAGGAACCAGTCATATTGGATTAGGGCCTATCTCAGTGACCTTATTTAACCTTAATTACCTCTTTAAAGATTTTGTTTCCAAATTCAGTCACATGCTCAGGTACTGCGTATTAGGACTTCAACATAAGAATTTTAGGGAGCTGGGCTCGGTGGCTCAGCCTGTAATCCCGCGCTTTGGGAGGCTGAGGTGAGTGAATTGACTGAGCCCTCAGGTTTGAGACCTGCCTGGGCAACTTGGCAAAACCTCATCTCTACAATAAATTGAAAATCAGCCGGGCGTGGTAGCGCGTGCCTGTAATTCCGGCTACTCGGAAAGCTGAGGCGGAAGGGTCGCCAGAGCCCAGCAGGTCGAGGCTGTGGTGGCCAGGAGCGGCCACTGCACTCCAGTCTGGGTGACAGAGTGAGGCTCCAACTCAAAAAAAAAAAAGAATTTTAAGGGTACAAAATTCAGCCTGTTAACTTTCCAGTCTTCCTACCAACTTTCTCAGTCTTTCCCTGGAAGCCAAATGTGAGTTTTGAGAAATTAATTTAAGATTACTGTAGCTTTTTTGTCCTTAATTGTGGAATCCCAGCTGATCACTAGCATTCCAGAGTGACATAGCACGAGAGCCCTTCCCGGGCTCATTTAGGAAGGTGTTGTAATGTTCCTTCTCAGTGGTTTGTCAAGCCTTAGTCTTAGCCTCACCATACAACTATTTTGAACATTTACTTACATAGCTCTTTGCTCCCTCCATGCCTCTAAAGAAGAAAATCAGGTAAATGAATAACCATGAAGAGTATCAATATTTTATTTGATTGTTATATATCTTGACAGCAAGAGTGTGATTTTAGGGAACTGACTGCTGGAGGAGGAAAGTAGTGAATATTGAGGAGGGATTTTACCTGGCACACTGCTGAGGCCAATAATCGTAGTAGTAGTAGTGTCTGATTTCTTCGGGGCAACACTCAGCCTGGAGGGAGAGGAGCCTGTAGAACTGTGGAATGTTCTAGTCCATTTACCTCATTTGACAGATGGATTTAATATAGTTAAATGCCTTTTTTTATGACTCAGTGCAACACTGAATGTGGATTATAGGTGTTTTAACTCTTGTGTGCCTTTTCGTGTCTATCATGCTAAGCATTGAGTTTATCATAACACTAATTTTGAAATTACGTAGGTAATGCTGGAGAGAAAAACAATTATTATTTCTTACTGAAAAGAACATAGTCTTTGGAGCTATATGCATATAAGTTTGAATTGTGGCATTTCTCTCCCTTTATGATTTCGACAAACTATATCTCTCAGCCTAGGTTTATACAAACAAAACAGGGCTTAAACCTTGCTTTTAGTTTAGAGTAGATTACATGAGAAAATGCAGGTGAAATGCTTAACGTTTGGTTCATAGGCACTCAGTAGATTTACAACTATTGCTATAAATATTAAATAGTGGTATTTAGTATTAATAGTATTAATATTATGAATAGTAATAAATGATGATATTATAAATTATGTTTCTAAATATAAATATTAAAAGAAATTCAAAGATGTATAAAGGTGTACAGAATTTGCCTACCATATCGCAGATGGCACATAGGGGAGAGAGATTTATCCATTTTTCCATTATTTCAGTGTTCACAAGGGTGCTTAATAAATAGATGTTTGATGATGAGGTTGCACGTTTGCTGGTCTGTTGGAATGTTCTACCTTCAGTCCTTTGATTGACCTCTGGCTGCCTCTCTGATCCTTCTGGAGAGAAAAGAAGGCTATGTGCTGCTATTTGTCATTGGCACAAGGTTTGTGGCAATTTGGCTATGATTTTTGGATGGAAATTTAGTTTGTGGTAGAACACATTGCATTCAAAAAAACATTTGATACTTTTTATTAATCTTCACTGAAGATTGGAGTTTTTACAGATAAATAAAGGAAATATTACTTATCTCATGAAATTATTGTGAATTTTAAAGGAAATTAAGATAAATAATAATAACTAGAGCTGGCTTTCAGTGCAGTCTTCTCATTAGCTTGACATTATGCTAAGTTTCTGATGTGTTCTATGTCAGTCTTCACTATTCTACGAGGTAGGGTCTATTCATAAGAGAAAGCTAAACAACAGAATTTATAAGTAATTTGCTTATTGATTAAAATGTCTAGCATGAAGCACACTACATAATAGGAGCTCTGAAAAGGTATCTTCTTTCTTTACTCTCATCCCTCACGGCCTTATACAATAATTAATGTTGCTGCAATAATTAATGCTGCTGTTTTGTACCCCTGGAAAACATGATGAAAATATCTTCCCATTTCTGAGTGTTGTGCTGAGGATTATGACAATAGATAAGAAAGTAATTTGAAGAATTGAAAGCACCACAGATGTGAAAGATTATTATGTGCTATTTCTGTCTTCTATCATTCCACCTGGCTTTTAAGTCTGCCATGGTGCTATGACATAACTCCCGTGGACATTGTTAAGGAAAGTTTGGAGAAAGGATTAAGAGACGGTGTTGTCTTCAAGACAAAAAGTTGGAAGACAACCCTTAACATACCCTGTACTTTATATTTGCAGTGTTGACTATTGAAATGGGGTCCTGCAGGTCTGTGACATGTAATTAATAGTAAAACAAGCGTATAGAATTGTCCCTTAAACAGCATGGAATTGAACTGTGTGGGTCCACTTATACATGGGTTGTTTTCAACCACATGTGAAACCTGTGCACACTGAGGGCTGATTTTTCTGTAGGGTCCCACTGGGGTGTTTGAGCATGAGAGGGTTTTGTTATATGCAGGGGTCCTGGAAACAGTCTTCTTGGTATACTGAGGGACTACTATAAGAACAAATTACTTAGGTGGGGAGTGAGCCTACCTCATTTCTTAGCATCACATCCTATGAAACTTTGTGTTGTAATAAAACTCAAGCACGTTAGTGTCTTGTGAAGAGTAGTTTCTTTTCAGTTCTGGCAATGGGATTAAATCAAAAGAAGATAAAGAAAAAAGTTTAACTTTGTTCGATCAGTAAAATTTGGGTCAAATTTTAAAAATTGGAAAGTTGAATTTGACAAGGGTGCCATCTCTAGATGGAAACTCTCAAAGGTTTGGGAATGGATAAAGGTCTCTGGATACATATCAAGACATCCAGCAGTCTAGTGAAAGCATTTTACATAGCTGAGAATTTTTTTAACGGGCACTTCAACAGAAGGGTATATTTAAGAAATGATCGTGAAATGCCTTTCTGACTATATCTCTTTCTCTATGAGCAGATTTTCAAAAAGCTGATTTCATGCTGCAAGTAATCACAATCATTTAAGGCAATTAAGAAAACTCAGGTTCGTTGGAAGTGTCTGGAGTGGCACTGATCTAAAGAAGTTTCTTTTATCCCCAAGCTATATGCTTTATTCTCTTTGTTTACTTTATTTTCCCCCAATATGCTTTCCCTTATGTGCCTTGCTTTTAGCGTTTTATCCTAATTAATGTTCCTGCTACCCTGCTTTATATGGGACCAAAGATTTCAAGTCAGGTGAAGGTCTTTTAAGGAGAGTTGTGGAACCCAAAAATAAGAACTGTCTGGTGAGAATACTTATGAGATAGGGTGAGGAGAATGTTTTTACCTTTCACTGATTTTCCTTGGCCAAGTTCTCCCTCTTCCTCTCTCTTCTTCTCTCTACCTCTCTCTGCCTCTCCCTTCCTCTTTTCCCTTCTCTCTCTCCCTATCTCTCTCTCTCTTAAGATAGGGTCTTGTTATGTTTCCCAGGCTGGAGTGCAGTGGTTATTTGCAAGCTTGATCATCATGCAGAACAGCGTTAAACTGCTTGGCTCAAGAGGTCCTCCTGCCTCATCTCCTGAATAGCTGTGATAACAGGTGCATGCCATTGTGCCTGGCTTCCAGGTATCTTTTGGCCTTTGAGATTTGTTAATTCTTTTGGTTTAAAAAGTATGACGCTAAAACCACATTTGAAAAGTATGTTGAGTTTTGCAAACAAAAGATAAAGAGCAGGTTTTTCTTTTTTTTCTTTTCCATAACTCAGCATGCCTAAAGGGAAAAATCAAGCAAATATCATCAGTGGTCTATAATAATTGATTGCAACTGGAAAAAATGACTTACGTTAAACCACAAGAATGTAGACCTTCAACATGAATGTTCTTCCCTTGCTTGAGAAATGACATTTGTTGCTGGGCATTGTCTGTGTTTCATTTGTTATGTCCTGGAGAATTTTTCTGTGGGGTTGGTGATTGGCTTGGACTGTATAAACCCATCACTGAACTATTTTCAGCTATTTTATTCTTGCATGGTTTTTTTTTTTTTTTAGTGAAAGAATGAGTCAAATGAAAATATTGGAAGAGTTTATTGGCTAAGAATGGATCTATAAGGTTTCTATAATTTTGGTTTACTTGAAGAAAACTAGTCTTAGACTTATACTGGCTTTAAATCTTGACTGTGTCATGCTTAAAGAAGAAAATGCATTTTGTTTGATGTGCAGATTTTAGATATATGAAAGTTAATTTGTTAAGGTGCTTTATGACATTCATTTTGATTCTTGTTAAAATCAAGTGCTTGATCTCTCTCTCCCCCTCTCCTCTCTCCTTCTCTTCTCTCCCTCTCCTCCCCTTTCTCACACACACTTTCTAAATATACTATAATTTCCAATCTTAAAAACAAACAAAAAAATCAAGTGCTGCTATTACTTTTTCCTGAGAAAGGAGTGCCTATTAGCTCAAATGTCAATATGGTAATATCTGTGAAAAGTTGAGAATGTCAATGGGAGTAGCATGGTGTGAAAAGAAAATGGAAAAAGAAACTCCTCTTCACAAGACACTAACTCACTTGAGTTGTATTACATCACAAAATTATATTAGGATGTGATACTAGGAAGGGAGGTAGGCTTACTCGGTATACCCAGAAGACTGGTTCCAGGGCCCCTGCATATAACAAAACCCACTCATGGTCAAGTGGGCAAGTTAATTTAAGTTGAAATCTTGACTTTACCTCTTAACAATATACCTGTAAGTAATTTACTATAACTTTCAAAGCCCCTGTTTCTCAATTTTAAATTGAGAATTATATTATTAATTGAGCTATATGAAAATGTTAACATTGAAACATTTTGTCTTACAAAAATTGCAATTTAGTTTAACCTATGTTTAGTTTAACATAGTTTAACCTAATATTTCTCTTAGAGGAATTGTTTTGAGGTAGGGAAGGGAAAATGAGGAAGAAATGAGGAAGAAATTCGTGTAAGGTGTTCAAAATTTGTTAATTCCCTTTCTAATGGCAAGTTATAGTAGACAAATTCATGACAAAACTAACTCATTTCTATCAGGAAACATCTTTGGAATTAAGAATGTTTTGATGTTGACATTTACTTATAAATGTTTGCTAATGGTTGTAAACATTTCCAGCAACTAAGAGAAGTTGTCTCCTAATTTAGTGCAAAGCATGCATTTTGAAATGTTTTGAAAAAAATGTTTTGTAAATGTCAGTGTTTTTAAAAAATTTTCTCAGTTCTAATTTAAAAAATATTTAAGCTCACGGTTTTGATTTTGAGTTGGTGAATTTCAGTAGCCAAATTTTAACTCCCCCTTTTTTGACCTTTTTAGAACCTTCTGTCAAGCAATTCATAGACTGAGATACACATGAAGAGGACTAATTTTATAGAACATTAGCAGTGAATTATTTCTGTGAAAACAATATTTTTTAAAAACTTGGATATCAGGTACAGGGTATTTAATTAAATGTGTGCTTCAGTTCATAACATGCATCTTCATGGATCTGTGTTACACTCCTTTTGCTTTCTTCATGCATTTGTAGCTCACTCTCCATTATTCAATCCCACTCTCCTCCCTACAATAGCAATCTTTTTCATGTGTTTGATGTGTATTCTTTTATTGTTCTTGTATGTGTAGGTATCTTTTAATTCACAAAAAATGTGTTGGGTCATAGGACTTCTGCAGTTTCTTAATTTTTCTCATCTATTTATGTGGCTATGTGTTTCTTTGGTTACTTGTAATTCTAACTTCTAACTAACTGGTCACATATGGTATTCCATAGTTTCATCCACTATCTTTTATTTAGCCACTTCCATAGATTATTTCTGATTTTCTGCTACTTCAAATGGCATTATGATGAACATAAAAGATACTGTTACAATATAAATGTTACATGGTAGTTTTTGGTTTTAAAATTTAAAGACTTTGCCTAATAGGCTTTCTAGTAGGCAAAGCACAATCAATGAATGAAGCACAATAAAGTTGTTTATATTTTAACAAAATATATAATTTTTCAATTATTTGTTAGAGCAGCTGGGTTTAGTCAGATTAAGATGAATGTAAAGATGATATCAATACATGGAACAAATTAAAAAATATTTAGACATTTCATTATCAGTAGACTGTAGCAGTAACCACATTTTTATAATTTATTTAAAAGATGAAATACTTTCTGTTTTGCACAATCTGAAGATTTCACGAAATCGTGTCATTTAACTGAACATAACATTTCTAAGACCTCTTTAAATTTTGACAGTGAGGCTCCAATTGCTAATAAGTCAGGAAAATTAATGGATTCAAATGCTAGTATTTCTCTATAACACCGTTTCCTCTTTTGTCATATGTAAATGTAATTGAAAGATTTTCCTACAAAAGAGTTTAACATTTTTCACATAAATAGACTATACTTATTAGTCTTTTGCTGTTAATTAGTCTTTTGCTATTATTATTCTTTTGCTGTTAATTTTTAATACCATTAAGTTGGAGCTATTATTGTCTGTGTGGTGCTTCAGGGATATTTGTTGATATTTTTATTATTTTAAACATAACAATTATTTGAGTTATCTTTGTTATTAAGAAGACTATAATATTACATAGTGATATACACATAATCCACATATATATTTTTTCTTTTTCTTATTTTGTTTATTTGATCTTTGTATCAGAAGAAAGTGTTTATGTCTTAACATAAAAATTGATAATGTGTCAATATTTCTTGTATTTGCATAAATTGAAAAATCAGTATACATAAAAATTGAGAATGTGTCAATATTTCTTGTATTTACATAAATTGAAAAATAAGAATATATACTTAGTTTTTTTAAAACTTGTTGGTATGCATGTATGTTATTAATATAAATAATTCAGAAATTATATGAAATTTCTAAGAATGTGTTAGTATGCTCACTGTTCATGATGTCATCATACAAGGGGGAACCCCTCAAAAACCTGAATTATCTTTTGGAGGGTGGGCTCCTTGTAGTATACTCAGAATTTGTGCCTCTGGATCAAACGACCAACCAAAGTTTTTATCTGGAAATTTTGAGAAGGTTGCACCACGATTTGAGGAAGAAACTTCGAGGTTGTGGCAAACAAGTGACTGGTTCCTCCATCATGACAATACACCTGCAGTTTTTGAGCAAAAATGGTATGACTTCTGTGCTCCACCCTCCCAATTCACCGAGTCTCACCCTAAGCGACTTTTTTTTGTTTGTTTATTTCCCTGGATAAAAAAAGTTCTTAAAGGGAAACGTTTTGTTGATGTGGAAGATGTGAAACAAAAAACTGCAGAAGCACTAAAAGGCATCAAAATGGACGAGTTCAAAAATAGTTTTGAGCAGTGGAAAAAGTGTCTTTGTGCGTTTATTGCATCAAGTGGAGAGTACTTTGAAGGGGACTGAACTTTAAACATGTAAGAATAAATACACAATTTTTAAAATAAGTAAATTCTGGGGTTTTTTTTGGGGGAGATTCCCCATTGTATGTGTCAGAATCCTGGTTGCCTGCATGGTATCAGACAATAGCATTTTTGCACTATCAATGAACCACAGCCACAGCTTCTCATCTCTAGATAGTTTTTTGTTTTACTCTGATACTTTGTTAAAAGCACTTGCCAATCAGCTGGGGGTCACAGTGCTTTGTCTTTGACAGGCAGGGCTATCTCTAAGACATTCAGAAAGGACTGTGCTAAGTACTCTCGGGATTAGGCTTCTGACAGAATTACTTAAATAACTGTGAGTCTCTATGAGTGGACTGTCATTTCCAGAACTCTAGTGAAGAAACAGATGTATTGATGAGACAGTTAACCCAAGATGGAGTGGAACAAGAATTAGTAAAATAATAGTGAATGAAAAAAAAGCTTAAGCAATTTGATTGCAGTAACCAGTTTTCAGTGAGAAAACTAAAGTATATTGGGTGACTGAAGGGATGAATGTAGTGAGTATTTTTAGTATGATTTAATTTCTATTGATCTTTCTTATGAATTACATATAATATTAACCATTTAAACAACAAAAATACCATATAAACAGTTAAAGTAAACAATAACAATTGTAACAAATATAGTTTCAAATTTAGGGATACTAGGAAATGGAACAAAAAAAATAGAGAAGAGAATAGTAAAAGGGGATAGGTATGTAGAGTTAAATGGATTTTTAAAAATAGGTGAATAAAGAAGTGTCAAAGCAATGACTCACCCTAACTTTCTAAACTGTAAAGTACAGTATAGTAGATAGCTTGTACCAACTCAAAAGAACAATTAAAGGTTAGAAAGGTTGTGAGATATAGTATGAGTGAAGGTGTTTTGTTTTGTGTATAGCAGGAGATTAGGATTTTACTTATTAAAATGTTAGTATATGTTAAAATACTTTGTTTTCAGAAGGTGTTTGCTAAATGTCTCAACGGTATGTAAGATTACCAAGCCATAAGAAATGTGGTACAGTACTTGTCACAAGGGAATCACAGGTTGGATGATAGTTAATTTTGGGGCCAAGTTGATTAGTACTAGTGTTAAATGGTCAGCAACTTGTGTCTTTTAAACCACCTGGCTTAAATATATTTCTTCTTTATATTACCTGGAACCCCTCTGATTTTTTTCTCTTGCTACGTTGTAATATCAATTATTATAACTTCTCCTCTTCCTTGTTTTGTCCTATCCTATTCTGTCCCACTCTTTTGAATCCTGTCCTTTACATTGGTATTTTTTCATTCATCAAAAATCTGGAAGAAAAAAGATCAGCCGCTTAATGCCCTTCTTCTGAAAGTTCCTGCCCTAAGCCATTAAAGATTTTCAAGGTTATTTTAAAAAGTTTATTATGCATTTTCCAATGTGGAAATAATACACACCATTAAGGAAAAATGAAAAGTGTACAAAAGTAGAAATGGAACATTTCTTTATATTATGAATATCTGAAGATAATATGATTCCCAAGTCATATGTTTAAGATTTCCCCCACTTTTTTTTTCTTTTCTTTTTTTTTTTAGAAAGCAGGATTTATTGAGAGGACAGAAAAGCTCCCACAATGGAAGGGGACCCGAGGGGGTTGCCCTTCCCCACTTTATCTTCTTATAACTTTTTCATAATATTATAGAAAATAGGGGAAAAAGTTATACATATCAGCACCCACACATAAAACCATATTAACATTTTGTTGTATTTCCCCAGTACAAGTTTGTTATTTTGATAAGCAGCAAAGTGGTCATTCAGAATAAACAATTTGTATTCTTTTAAAAATGTAGCACTAAATATTACATTAAGTTTATTCCTATTGTTACAAACTCATTATTAAAGACATGTTGTTTATTTTTAATAGATCACTTAATAAATGAAAACATACAATTTGAACGTTCCCATATTTTTAGATATTCAATTGGCTTCTGTTAATTTACTGACACAGAAAATGCAGTGAAAAACTTCATTACGCAGAACGCCTCTTCTGTTTTTACAGTTCTGTCCTTTGTATGTCTATAATAACAATTATTGGATTTACCCATTAATTTCTTTTATTGTGAATTTTATTGCTTCTTTAGCCACTTAGTTTTTGGTACTTAATAGTTAAAATATATTAAATTTCAAAAGAAAGATCTTCTGTATATTGAATACTGAAGATAAAATAGAAAAAATTGGAAACTCCCCTTTCCATGTAAGAGATAACCACCTGTATCAATTTCATCTACCTCTATGTGTACATATTGATGCCTGTATGTACGAATATGCATAATATGTGTACATATTGTTAATTCAATAATATACCATAGATACTGTTATTTTATTTCCAGTTAATTGAGTCTGTTTATTTTATCTTTAATGACTACGTAGTTCCCATAATGTATACCATAATTTATTTTTCATTTCTTTCTTTTTTTTTTTTTTGAGTTGGAGTCTCACTCCGTCGCCCATACTAGAATGCAGTGGCTGCTCCCGGCCACCGCAGCCCCGACCTGCTGGGCTCCAGCGATCCTTCCGCCTCAGCATTCCAAGTAGCTGGAACTACAGGCATGCGCTACCACGCCTGGCTAATTTTTTTTTGATTTATTGTAGAGATGAGGTCTCGCTTGCCCAGGCGGGTCTCGAACCCGCGGGCTCAGGCAATCCACTCACCTCAGCCTCTGAAGGCGCAGAATTACAGGCTGAGCCACCGAGCCCGGCTTTCATTTCTTTCTTGTTGGACATTTTAATTCTTTTTTTTGGTATTGCAGATCATGCTGCAGTGAATATCTTTGTAGAAATTTTATTTGTAAATTTGAAGGAGTGTTTCTCTATGCCATTTTATTTTTTTTTTAAGAAAGTCCAAGGTGTGACATTTTGGTCTTACTCAGTGTTAGTTTTTTTAAGGGGAAAAATACTAAATTTGAATTACGTTTCCTCTTTTATTACAATAATTTTTCTTTGTGAAAACATGGCACTGGTGTTGTAAATTGTTTATTTGTGACATTTGAAAATTATGTGGTGCATTGGAAATTGGAAAAAAGAGGACAACAAATATATCATCTTACAATTGCGTTAATATATTGTTCTCTCAGCAACTTAATTATTGTGGTCCAGTGCATGTTGACCAATTATACTTGTGAAGAGTTCATCAAGAATCTAATGCTTTAACATGTATGCATCAGGAAGTTTAGGTAAATAATCTGTACCAGCCAGACTGTTTATTCATTTGGTACCTACTCTGGTAGGCATTTTGGCCATTTTGTTACATAGAGTTCTTTTTCTTAAAATAACTTCTCTTGGAAGCTGTCTTTTGTTTTTCAAGGAAAGACTGAAAGAGTATGGACTTTATTCAAAAGTTGAAAGTCATGGTTAAAGACATGCTCAGTTAGCTAGGATTACAAGTATTTTGAAGACAGAGATAGAATTTAAAAACAATTCTATATATTGAATTAAAAGTTAAGACATGTAAGAAAAATCCTGATATATTGAATATGCTATATTCAGTATATGAGTTTTAATATATAGCTTAAGAATAGTCTGATTAAAATTCTAGCCAGATGAGGGGGTATTGTTGCTATGTGTATTATTTCCTCTCAAAAATTTTTTTGCTTGTTTGCTCAGGCCACCAGTATATCTGTTTTGGCTTCCTAATTTTAGAGGAAGATTGATAAATTAAACATTTTTTTAAGATGAGGAAGAATGTGACAAGGATTTAGAATAACTTATTTTTGATGAAGAGTAGCCGAGCGGTGACTAAATACTCAGTAATTGTGATCAGATGTGCTGAACCATGACATCAGAGAGACAAGGCCTGTCTCAGCTTTTTAGTCAACCATGCTCTGCAAAATTTTTTCTACTTCTTCATGCCTTTCCCTGTGCACAGATAATTTCTGTAGAAGGAAAAAACTTGACAGTGTGGAAAAATCAAACATCTGTAACTCTTGAGAGACCTTGTTGTGCCTTAGGAGTTGATAAGGGTTAGGGACAGGAATTTAATCGATGAATTAAAAACATTTCCATTTAAATAATTTCTTTTTAGCCAACAAAGATAGCCATTTTACTTGATTTATTGTATCTTTTAGATCAGTTCTATTAGGAAAAGTGAAGACAGTTTTATTATTGTTTAAACTTTTGAATTCTAGGATCTGGAGACAAGTACCTTTGATAGAGGTCATGGTTGTTAGCTGTGATAAAAAGTTCATATTTTTAAAAATAACCTTTCACTAGACAACATTGCTCTTAGAAGCCCATGGATATGTTCATATGCAATTCTTAATTTTGCCAGATAGACACATAGTCTAGAAGTGACTCTCTTCTGCCTTCTGGGCATTTGGCACAGGAAAGACAAGATAGACAAAATTGGGATACAAATATTGTGTTACAATGTTGCTTTCTTCTTTCTCTGTAATAGCTATATGTCCTTCTGACTACATATTTCTACGGAAAAGCTACAATTCTGGTTGAAAATGGAAGAATTTCATTTTTAGAGAGGGTAGAATGAGGAATGATGACAATGGATAAGAAAGATTTGAGTTAAGCAGAAGAAAATCTGGATATAAAGTCAAGAGCAAGCGTATGCTTTTGATGGTCACCAGCTTTTTCTTTGGAATTGGTAGATTCTTTTGGAGACATTGTTAGGAAAAAAACAAAAAAGCAGTTTATAGATGAGAAGACAGCTCAACTTGAGTCAAAATTGTATCATAGTTAAGTCTCCAGTGCAGCTAATTGACAGAAACCAGCTAGGATCATTTGGAATGAATTATAGTTCATTATGGCATTAAGGGACATACATGTGCTTTTGGTTATACCCCAAGAACACTCAGTTGGTAGTTAATTTGGGGGTTATTTTTAAAAGAAATAATTGCTTCAATTACTATTAATTTTTGTTGTTGTTTATGACATGTTCTTCATTGCTGTTTCCATATGAAACCTTATTAAAATAGGTAATCAGCTTTTTATTTATTTTTCTAAGTCGGATATCACTCTGTCACCCAGGCTGGAATGTAGTGATATAATTGTGACTCCTTGCAGTCTTGACCTCTTGGGCTCAGGCAATCCTTCTTTCTTAGCATCCTGAGTAGCTGGAACTTCGGGTGTGTACCACCATACCCGGCTAATTTTTTGATTTTTGTATTGACAAGTTCTCCCTATGTTGTCTAGGCTGGTCCTGAACTCCTGGGCTCAAGCAGTCTTTTCACCTTGGCCTCCCAAAGTGCTGTGGTTACAGGAATGAGCCACTGCATCTGGCCTGTATTCAGTGTTGTAACTAACCTTCACTGACATGTCATTTTTTATTCTTAAATGCAATTTTGCTCCCATTAAATATCCATTGTATTCTAAATTCATATCCCTATTATAATTTATTAATGGTATAAAGTAAGCATTTATTTATTTATTTGAGTTAGAGTCTCACTCTGTCGCTCAGACTGGAGTGCCCTGGCACACTCACGGCCACTCCAGCATCAACCTGCTGGGCTCCAGAGATCCTTCCACCTCAGCCTTCCAAGCAGCCAGAACCACAGGTGCACGTTCCTGCCCCCCAGCTAATTTTTTATCTGTTGTAGAGAGGAGGTCTCCTTAAGTTGCCTGGGCTGGTCTTGAACACGTGGGCTCAGGCAGTTCACTCACCTCAGCCTCCCAAAGTGCTGGAATTATAGGCTGAGCCACCAAGCCTGGCCAAAACTAAATATTTAAGTTAGAAGAACTACAGGCTTGATTTATAGGTGTAGAGAAAATAAATGGTTCCGATTTTCTGCCATAGACTCTTTTGATTACTATACAGATAATTTAAAAGTACCTGTCATTGCCTTGGAAAATTGTATCAACTACTTTATGTGGTTGTCTCTTTTTGTTCCTGTGTCTAATAATGACTTTTCTTTGGCTTTCATTGCTGAGAGTATGTTTTCTCCCAGAGAGTACTAATTAGAGATAATTTTATTTATTAAGTATCACATACTTTTGAGGTTTTCAAGGGTGAGGCAATTTGAGCCTGCCACTTACCTGCCCTGCCCCTTGATAGCTTTTTTGGGGAGACAAAGAGATAAATAGGTAAAACATTATAATAGAAATATATAATAGAAAGATTTAAGTGCTATACAAGACATATGATGAAAGGCAAAAAGAAGGCAGTGAAAAAGGTGCTCTTGATTTTTCAGAATATGTGGAAATGAGGGAAGTTTGGAGAGATCTAAATGAGGGTAGAGGAAGGGATATGGGCCTGACCATGGCTCAACATTTCAGCTTAAAGAATAAAAAAATCATGCATCTGGTAGTTATCACGGGGTTGGCAGAGGTAGAATGCCACCACAAATGAAAGAAATAACAATAGTATGCAGATGGATAAGTAGTAACAACTGAAATATGTAGTAATAACTTAGAATAGCTAATCTGGGTAATACATTGGGAGCTAAACTAAGGAGCATCACATAAAAGTATGGCAAATGGCCTTATGGTATCATCAGATAGGCCTGTTTACAGACTTGTAAGTTGGGACCAAAATAAAGGAGGTTGGACTACATGACCCATATGATCTCATCAAACAGCTGTGGTGGTCCTGAGAGTTGTCTTTAACTGGGTGCTGTTCCAAGTGAATCCCAGTCTCTAAAGTGGTGAGGTGGAGGGTGGAGGCCTGTTATTGTGCCTGGGTAGGATGAAAAGTGTGGCACTGAGTTCTGACTCTAGATTTGAACTAGGTTTCCTGGGTTGTCACTTTTGGTGTTTTTCTGAAATAAGTGCGTTGAAGGATTGTCACCTAGCTTCATTCCTTCATCTATTTACCATATAATTACTGAATACAGTAGCTGTCTAGAACTTTCTTTGAACTCTTTAGATGCTACAATTGGACTATCACCTTCCAGAGTGAAGGATGGAAAGACAACCTGGAAAGAGGGATATGTAGGAAGCTGCTAGCACATTGAAATTCTGAAACTTGATCATGTCTGTGAATAGCCAGGGCCCAGGAGGATGATGGTATCTTCTGTTGACTTCTTACTATGTGACAGACTCAATACTTACAGTGACCCTTTGGGGTAGATGTATTACCGTTTTTTTCATTTTACAGATGAGGATAATGAGACTGAGATAGGGTGGGAGAATTCCTTAAAACCATACAGCTAGTAAAGGGCTTCAAACTTGGGTTTGTCTGACTTTAAATGGTTTTCTAAAACAGTGGTAGCCAGGTCTGGCTGTATGCCCTGAGTGCCCCACCCCAGACCCAAGGAATCACAACTCCAGAAAGTGCAGCAGATAAATGTTTATTTAAAAATAGCCCATAGCCGGGCTCGGTGGCTCAGCCTGTAATCCCGCGCCTTTGGGAGGCTGAGGTGAGTGGATTGCCTGAGCCTGCGGGTTCGAGACCTGCCTGGGCAAGCAAGACCTCAATAAATCAAAAAATTAGCCGGGCGCGGTAGCTCGCGTCTGTAGTTCCAGCTACTTGGAAGGCTGAGGCGGAAGGATCGCCGGAGCCCAGCAGGTTGAGGCTGCGGTGGCCGGGAGCGGCCACTGCACTCCAGTCTGGGCGACAGAGTGAGACTCCAACAAAAAAAAAAAAAAAAAAAAA
>CAUYQG010076160.1:0-11106 GCA_963574415.1 Tarsius wallacei | reverse complement strand
ATAAATAAAATTTTAAAAATTAGCTGGGCATGGTGGCACACGCCTGTAGTTCCAGCTACTCTTGGAAGACTGAGGCGGAAGGATTACTAAACCCAGCAGGTCAAGGCTGCAGTGGCCATGAGCATGCCACTGCACTCCAGCCTGGACAACACAGTGAGACTCCAACTCAAATAAAAAAATCCCGTCTTTTCCATAGTGCTCACACGTAACGTATCTATCTCTAGACATTCTGTTTTACTTTTGAAAACCTGAGGAGTAAGCACAGGCCCAGCTGTTAAAGGCTAAGTCAAATGAGTGTTTGGGTCAGTACTACCTTGAAGCAGGCAAGAGGGTTCGGCCCCAGCTAGGCCCTTTAGAAAAGTCCAGGCCAGGCGCAGTGGCTCAGCCTGTAATCCCAGTGCTTTGGGAGGCCAAAGCGAGAGGATTGCCTGAGCCCGGGGGTTCAAGACCAGCCTGGACAATTTGGTGAGACCTCATCTCTACAATAAACTACAAAAACTAGACGGGCATGGTGGCTTGTGTCTGTAGTTCCAGCTACTTGGAAGGCTGAGGTGGAAGGATTGTCTAAGCCCAGCGGGTTGAGGCTGTGATGGCCGTGAGCATGCCACAGCACTCTAGCCTGGGCAACGAGAGTGAGATTCCAACCAAAAAAAAAAAAAGTCCAAGGAGCTAAGGGACTAGGCTCTCCCACAGTCTGAGCTGTCCCCCTTTTAGACCATGCTCCACCACCTAGAAACTCAGAACTTCCTTCACAAACAGTCCAGGCCAACTTCCAGAGCCTGTATGGGCTGCGTCCTCAAGTCCACCCTCTCAAAGGTGGGTAGAGAAGCAGTGCAAGGGCTGAGTTGCTTCTGTTTAGACCCATGGGGTGGCCACCGATAGCAGTTTACAAGAAGTATTAAAGGAGTGTGGACAGCTGGGCTAGAGGACACACACCCATGCGCACAAGGCCTCTGGCTGGTTGGAACGGTGCCAGTGCAGGAAGAAATGGGGCCTTGCCTGGGAGCTTGACTGCAAGTTCAAGGTTTCTAAATTCAAATCCAGCCTTGTAGCCTCAGATTCCTTTGAGTGATAAAATAAGATACTGGCAGGAAGATGGACTACAGCTTGCCCAGTCTGGATTCAGTGACATGAGGAGAAACCTGGTGGTATATAACATATAGGCCTCCATTTGCACTTTTGAGCCAGGCCTACTCTGGGTCATAGCTGGGACCAGATTCTCTGAGAGTGTATATGAGCCCTTCCGAAGAGGTTGGCATGAGTGAGCCCTACTCATGGGGCTGACCATATCAGGGCAGTAGACTGAGAATGAGCAGAGATATAATGAGGGTAGGGGGTGCTACTCTGTGTTTTCTGGTTTTAAGTTCACTGTGGCCTTCACCGAGCTCTCAGGAGATAGTCAAACACTACTCTTTCATGGGGTGAATGAGTGCCCTTAACTGTTGGACTTGGAGTCCACCATAATGGTCCAGACAAGCCAAGGACAAGCGGGAACCATATTTTTATTTTCCAGTTAAAAAGATGCTAGATAGGCTGGTGTGGTGGCTCAAGCCTGTAAACCCAGCACTTTGGGAGGCCGAGGTGAGAGGATTGCCTGAGCCCAAGGGTTCGAGACCAGCTTGGGGCAACTCAGTAAGACCTTGCCCCTACAATAAATCAAAAAAATTGATTTATGGCATGGTGGTGCACACCTATAGTTTCAGCTACTGGGAAGGTAAGGCAGAAGGATTGCCAGAGCCCAGCAGGTGGAGGCTGTGGTGGCCATGAGCGTGCCACTGCACTCCAGCCTGGATGACAGAGTGAGATTCCAACTCAAAAAAAAAAAAAAAAAGTAAAAGGATGCTAGATAGTTCTGGGCACTGTGACTCATACCTATAATCCCAGCACTTTGGTAGTTGAGGCGAAAGGATTGCTTAACCCCAGGAGTTGAACACCAGCCTAGGCAACATAGTGAGACCTCATCTCTACAAAAAATTAACCAGGCATGGTGGCGTATGCCTTAGTCCCACCTTTTTGGGAGGCTGAAGCAGAAGGATCGCCTGAGCCCAGGAGGTCGAGGCTGTGATGAGTTGTGATGATGCCACTGCACTCAGACCAGGGCGACAGAGTGAAAAAATCTTAAAAAAGAAAGAAAGAAAGATGATAGATAAATACTTGAATATGCACGTTTATAGCACCACTATTTATAGTAGCCAAAAGGTGTAGTCAACCCAAATGCCCTTCAACAGATGAATAGATAAATTTTGTTACCTTCAAACAATGGAATATTATTATTTTAACAAGTGTAATCAATTTATTAAAATACTTGACTTAAGCATCAGCAATGGTGACTTCAACCTTCTCTCCCGGCTCAGTACTGATGGAAGTAATCTGCTCGACAATCTCGGAAGGACTATGCAAGTCAGAGAGTCGCTTGTCGATTCTCATCTGGAAGCAATCCCATGTCTTGGAACCTTCACCACAAGGAATTTTTCTTGTAGTGATTCTCAAAGTCTTGGTAGGCATGCGAACTGGCCCTTTCACTTTGAGATTCTTTTCCTCTGCACCTCTGATCAGGTCAGAGCACACTTTCTCCAGAGATTTCACGTTGCAACTGGTGAGGGTGATCCTAATTCGGTGGGTCGCCACCTCCAGCTCCACTGGTGTCTTGCCAGTGTCTTTAAAAGCCATTGCTACCTCGTCAAGAAGGATACCTGCACAATGAATATTTGTATACCTAACTAACCCTGAATTGTACCCCACAATTTTAAAATAAAAAAATTTAAAAGTAAAAAAAGCAAAAACAAAAAAAAACCCCAAAGTGATTATATATTCTCATCAAGGGAAAGAAAATACTTTCTTCAAAGAAGTTATTTTTCATGTGAATTGGGCATGATTTTTTTGAATCAAATTAGAATATCACAAAAGCCTACAATTTTAGCTTTTCGATGTCATTCCTTTGAGATTCAGTTCATTAAATAAATAAATGTGTTTCAAATTAAAAAAAAAAAAAAAAGCCATGGCTGCAGCGTGGCTTCCTGACTGACTTTTTTCTCAGCAGTGAGTCAGGAGCAGGAGTGGGAGGACCACAGCTCCGCCACACCCACGTTCGCATTGTCCTCCAGAATAATATTTAGTCTCTAAAAAAGAATGAAATTCTTTTTAAAGAATGTAGCATCTGGCACAAGTTACAATATGAATGAATCTTCAAGACATTATGCTAAGGGAACAAAGCCAGATGCAAAAAGGTCAAATATGGCATGATTCCATTTGTATGAAATTTCCAGAATGGGGAAATTCATAGAGACAAATGTTTGTGTACGTTGGCCATTACGTTTTTTTACTTCTCTGGAGCAGGCTAATACTTTTAGCTCAAAAGCCCACCAGTGTCATACTCAGATGTTTACACATCCAATTGTGTTTTGTTTTTGTTTTCTTAGAGACAGGGCCTTGCACTGTCACCCAGGTTGGAGTGCAGTGGTGAGACCATAGCTTACTGCAGCCTTGACCTCTTGAGCTCAAGTGATCCTTCCACCTCAGCCTCCTAAGTAGCTGAGACTACAGGCTTATGCCACCATGCCTAGCTCCCAGTTTTTTAAAATATAGCTCAATAAATATATTCTTAGGCTAATTTAGAGCTTGCCCCATAGAAATGCACAGTACCTCCTACCAATTAATAAAAGCACCTTGGGTCTATAAATGGCCCTAGACCACAGCTGCCCTGGCAGCTCTTTGACCCAGAGGTTCTCCACCTTGCTGCAGAATGACTTCACTTGCTCATGTAAGCCTTCTCTCCCTGGGGAGGTCCCTTGCCCTCCTCCCCTTCTGGGTGGAGGTCTCTAATAGCTGTAGATGCCATGCTGTGAGGGAGGTATCCTAGCCAGGCAAACAAACAATCCTGTCGAGACATCAACCTCGTAAACTTCAGTGTTTGCTACTGCCACCTAGTGGTCTTGTCTCTTTACTTGCTCAGGTGCCCAAATCCTCAAACTCACTGCTGGTTCAGAACACACCTTGGTGACCACCAGCGGCCTAGGAGGTAGGTGAATGGGGAGTAACTATTGATGCTAAAGTGAAACTCCGACTCAAAAAAAAAAACAGTTTTCTTTTGGGATAATGAAAATGTTTTAGAACTAGATAGAGGTGGTGACTACAACACTGTGGATACTAAATGCCACTGAATGGTTCAGTTCACTTTAAAATGAATAATTTTATTAGGTTTTACCTCATAATATATTAATATCTCAATTGTGTGTGTGTGTGGTCCAGGCTAGAGGACAGTGGCACACTCATGGATACTGCAGCCTCGACTTGCTGGACTCAGGCTAGATCTTTCCATCTTAGTCTCTTAAGTAACTGGAACTACAGGCATGCGCCACCACACCCGGCTATTTTTTTTTTCTTTTTATTGTAGAGATGAGGTCTCACCAAGTTGCCCAGGCTGGTCTGGAACCCCTGGGCTCAGGCAATCTTCTCACCTCTGCCTCTCAAAGTGCTGGGATTGCAGGCATGAGTTACTGTGCCTAGCTGTTCATCTCATTTAAAAAAATTTTTTTTTGCCGAGCTCGGTGGCTCAACCTGTAATGGAGTCTCACTATGTCATCCATGCTGGAGTGCAGTGGCACGCTCACTGCCACCACAGCCTCAACCTGCTAGGCTCAGGCAATTTTTCTGTCCCAGTCTTCCAAGTAGCTGGAACTACAGGTATGAGTTACCATGCCTGGCTAATTTTTCAAAAATTTTTTGTAGAGATGAGATCTCACCATGTTGCCCAGGCTGGTCTCAAACCCACGGGCTCAGGCAATCCTCTCACCTCGGCCTCCCAAAGTGCTGGGATTACAGGCGTGAGCCACTGCACCCGGCCCTTTATCTCATATTTTAAACAAAACAAAATAGATGATGGACTGGCAGCAGGCATTTAGTGATGACAGCCCTCAACTTGTCTGTCTCATAAGCCACTCTACTACAGTCTGCCTGGTTGCCCTCGAGGCCAGCCCTGCCTCGTCAACATCTTGGTAAACTCTTACACCTCCCTATGGGATTAAGCTCTTCTCTCTCATGCTCTTCCTTCTAGGTTGCCTCTCATTTGGGTATGGCACATCCTCCAACAACTTAAGAAAGGATGCTTGGGCAATCGATATTTTGAGATGTCTAAACATATATTTATTATACCCTCACTTGCTTACCCTAAATTCCTTTGCTCTGTTTAGTTTGATCTCTGATTTCTTTTCCAGAGGCTTTTTCTTATATCTGTTCATTCTTGATTGTCTGCCCACGGTTAAGTGTAGTTGGACCTCATCACTCTTGGTTTCATACATGATGATTTGGGTGAGCCATTTGTTGGGGCTCCTAGTTATCATTCAGTGTTATTTGGTTCACCAGAGGAGGTTTCTCCTAGGAACCAGCATTCTAATCCTAGAGGGTGAGGAGTGTCAGGGGAGTAGGGAGAATCTTTGCACTCACCAATCGCTGGGGAGACGATTCCTTGATAACCTCTGTCTTCAGCATGGTACCCATGCCCTCAATAATGCCTGACATCCCTGAGTCTAGACACTCTTTGTTTTACCCTTCTCCTGAGAAGATACCTCCAGATTTCTGCAATGTGGGGAAGAGTAGCCTCTCATTGACATAAAGTTGGGAGAGGATTTAGAAATCCAATCGCCTTCTCAAATACCTTTCATACCTTATTTTGATGCTCTCCAGTTCCACTTCTGGAGCTGCTTGGTGCTGCCAGTTTCTTAGCCTTTTCAGAATTCTGGCCGGTAAATCCAACTGCTTCTCAGCTTTCACACTGTCAACTTGGAATTCAGCTTTCTAAGATTCTAAGTCAGTTACCATTCTTCCATCTGCTTTTACACTTCCAAAATGTCTCCCATTCCTGTTTTCCTTGTCTTTATGGGGGTTTTGTTTTTAAGAAAATCATTTTCCCATAGTTTTGAGGATGTTTTCTTAAGATGCAAAATTAGATGCCTGTGTTCCATACACGTCATGACTTGGAACCTGAAAGTAGGAGCCAAAGACTAAGGATGGTAGAGCAGAGTGATCTTGTAAAGAGGCCACATCCATCTGAACTTCCTGCCTCAAGACATCAATCCAGATGAGAAACAAACTTAATCTTTTCCAAGACACTTATTTGGATGTTCTCTTTAATACAGAAAATCACATTTTAATTTCTTTTTTTTTTGAGTCGGAGTCTCACTCCGTCGCCCAGACTGGAGTGCAGTGGCTGCTCCCGGCCACCGCAGCCTCGAGCTGCTGGGCTCCGGCGATCCTTCCGCCTCAGTCTTCCAAGTAGCTGGAACTACAGGCATGCGCTACCACGCCCGGCTAATTTTTTGATTTATTGTAGAGATGAGGTCTCGCCAAGTTGCCCAGGCTGGTCTTGAACCTGCAGGCTCAGGCAATCCACTCACCTCGGCCTCCCAAGGTGCAGGATTACAGGGTGAGCCACTGAGCCTGGCAAATTTTAATTTCTACTAGAACCTCCCATGTCCCATGAATGCTCGGGGGATTCCAGGATGCTTTTCTTGTGATAATTCAACTCCAGTTGCCTTCACTGCCACTCAAGAATTAAATTCCTAGAAGAAAAATCCTAACTGAGTTAGTTGCATGCCCAATCAAGTGGTTTGGCTAAAGGCAGGGTATAAATGACTTTTGAATTACATGAAGAATAAGGTAGCAATCATCAAAAGGAAGAGACTTGCATAAAGAAAACTGGAAAAAGAGACAAATGCAATGTCCATTAAATCCAACTCCTTGGTTGCTCAGCATACCCACATGTATACTCTTCTCTCTATGCATATGTCTCAGTCCATTTTGTTCTGCTACAACAAAGAACAGAAATCTATTTCTCATAGTTCTGGAGACTGGGAGGTCCAAGTTCAAGGTGCCAGCAGGTTTGATTATTTGGTGAGGGCCTTCCTGCAGTGTCCTCATATGGCAGAAGGCTGACGGGCAAGAGAGAATGAAAGAGCAAGCCAGCTGAACATTTCATGAAGTCTTTTTTATAAGAGACTTAATCCCATTAAGTAGGGAGCAGCCCTGATGACCTAGTCACCTCTCAAAGGCCCCACCTTTTAATACTAGCACATCGGCCACACCTAAATTATTATTATTTTTTGAGTTAGAGTCTCAGTGGCACACTCACGGCCATCCCAGTGTCGGCCTACTGGTCTCTGGTGATCCTTCCGCCTCAGCCTTCCAAGTAGCCGGAACTACAGGCGCGCGCTACCACGCCCGGCTAATTTTTGATTTATTGTCGAGACTAGATCTCGCCAAGTTGCCTGGGCTGGTCTCAAACCCGCAGGCTCAGGCAGTCCACCCACATGGGCCTCCCAAAGTGCTGGGATTATAGGCTGAGCCACCAAACCCGGTCACACACCCGAATTTTGGAGAGGACACATTCAAGCCATCACGTTCTGCTCCTTGCCCCCCAAAATCCATGTCCTTCCCCACAGTCTATATACATTTATTCCATCTCAATAACCCCCAAAGTCTTAACTTATTCCAGCATCAACACCAGGTTTAAATCCAGAGTCCTATCTAAATCAGATATGGTTGAGACTCAAGGTATGATTCATCCTGAGGCAAATTCCCTCCAGCCATGAACTTGTGAAGTCAAACAAGTGCTTCCAAAGTACAATGGTGTATTTGGACATAGGATAAACAGTCCCATTTCAAAAGGGAGAAATAGGAAAGAAGGAAGTAACAGGCCCCTAGCAAGCCCAAAACCCAACAAGGCAAATTGCACCAAATCTTGAGGCCTGAGAATAATCCTCCCTGACTTCATGGCCTGCTTTCTGCACACATTAGGGCAGGGGTTAAGGCCCCAAGGTACCCCACCCCATAGCTTTTGGGGCATAGCCCATGGAGCAGCTCTCGTGGGTTGGTGTTGGGGGTGCCTGTCACTCTCATAGGCTGGTGGCTCTACAGGTCTGGGGTCTCAGGGGCAGACCTGCCCTGATACAGAGACCTGCTATTATCTGTCCATATTGCCACAACCCCTAGAGAAGGGCATGGTGAGTGTTAAGGTCTGCACATACACACATTCCTGAGAGTCAACAAAGAAGAGTGATTCACCTTATCTCCTGTGCACTCAGTAAGTAACTCAAAAGAGTCCTTAACTTCCCTGCAAATTGTGTCCAATTAACTGAGAGAAATGAGTTCCCATGGACTCCCTTTTTTTAGTAGGCATAGGTTTGAATAATATAATATCAATGTAATTATAAGTTTTGTGATTTGTATAAATTTTGCATCCTAATAACAACATGTAGTAACAAATGATGTCTTAGGCCTTATTAACTCCCTTTACTCTACAGGGAGCTTGATTAATGCTTCTGGTGTTACTGATAAGAAACTTTGAGATACCTCTGGTAACCGGTGGCAGGAAATGTGGGCCACAAATGTCATTACTGTATGTTGGGCCGGGCGCAGTGACTGATGCCTATAATCCCAGCACTTTGGGAGGCCGAGGTGAGAGGATTGCCTGAGCCCAGGGGTTTGAAACCAGCCTGGGCAACTTGGCAAGACCTCATTTCTACAATATATCAAAAAATTAGCCAGGAATGGTGGTGCGTGCCTGTAGTTCCAGCTACTTGGAAGACTGAGGAAGAAAAATTGCCTGAACCCAGCAGGTCGAGACTGCGGTGGCCAGGAGTGTGCCAGTGCCCTCCAGTCTGGGTGACAGAGTGAGACTCCAACACATACACACAAAAAAGTCATTGTAACTTAAGTTCTATACAATGCTCTGCCAGTCATGTACTCAATGTATAGGTACCAACAACCCTGAATTTAATATAAAAGCAAACTATAAAACTTGGGGGGTGAGCAGATATATTTCAGAAAAGCCAGGAGTCAAGCTCTGCTCCCTGCTCCCTGGATTCAAATTCAGAAAGAAACCTTTTTTTTTGTGAGTCAGAGTCTTACTCTGTTGCCCAGGCTGCAGTCCAGTGGCACACTCATGGCCACTGCAGCCTCGATCTACTGGGTTCAGGTGATCCTTCCATCTCAGTCTTCCAAGTAGTTGGAACCACAGGTGTGTGCCACCACGCCCAACTAATGTTCTGATTTATTGTAGAGACAAAGTCTCTCCAAGTTGCCCTGGCTGGTCTCAAACCCTTGGACTCAGGCAATCCTCTCACCTCAGCCTCCCAAAGTGCTGGGATTATAGGCATGAGCCACCGCGCTTGACATGATACTCTGTTTTAAGTCATCACGAAGGGGCAGACAGATGGGTGTGTTTGTCACATAGCCGTTGCCATGGTGATGGGGTCTGTGTCACGTAGGTCATCCTGGTTCTTTATGGCTAAAAGATAAACTTGAAGTAGAAAAATAAACAGTGTAAGACAGACTTGGGGAAGGGGTTTATAAATTAACATTAACTATCTCTTCGCAACCTGCCTGGGCAACTTGGCGAGACCTCATCTCCGCAATAAATCAAAAACTAGCCGGGCATGGTCGCGCGCGCCTGTAGTTCCAGCTACTTGAAAGGCTGAGTGGAAGGATCGCCGGAGCCCAGCAGGTCAAGGCTGCAGTGGCCGGGAGCGGCCACTGCACTCCAGTCTGGGTGACAGAGTGAGACTCCGACTCAAAAAAAAAAAACTATCTCTGGGAAAATGGTTCTGTCCTTGACTAATGACTAGAGGGTAAATTAAAGTGAACTGCTAGAAAAACATGACAAAGCTAAACAATGTTAAAATGACTGCACTTTAGTTAAGATTATTTCATTACATTTTCCATTTTGGCATTTTACCCTTTCACTGGGGAAGATCCAATCACTGTTTCCAAGAAGGAGCCTTGGTGTCTCATTCTCAGAGAGAAGGAACACTGCATCCCCCCATGGCAGAAGAGTTGGAAAGACACGAGAATGAAATGCTTTGTGAAACCTTTTCACAAGAACCTTAAACCCATTCATGACGGGAAGAGCCCTCATGGCCTAATCACCTCTTAAAGGACCCATCTAGTAATACCATCATATTGGCAGCACCTGAATCTTGAAAGTGACACATTTAAACCATAGCAATGTTCAATTCAAAAAAATGTCTTTTCCTCATAAAAAAGTATATATCTTATGCACACTCACCCAATGCCACATTGAGAAGTTACCCAACAATTCTTGCAACTATCATGACAAAATGCCAGGAGGACTCATGAAATGGCAGTTTCTTGGATTATGCCTATTTTTACCTCTAGTTCCTTTTTCTTTCTTTCTTTTTTTTTTTTTGAGTTGGAGTCTCACTCTTTCACCCTCAACCTGCTGGGCTCCGGCGATCCTTTCGCCTCAGCCTTCCTAGTAGCTGGAATTACAGGCGCATGCTACCACGCCCGGCTGATTTTTGATTTATTGTAGAGATGAGGTCTCACCAAGTTGCCCAGGCGGGGGAACCCGCGGGCTCAGGCAATCCACTCACCTCAGCCTCCCAAGGAGCGGGATTACAGGCTGAGCCACCGAGCCTGGCTAGTTCCTTTTTCATTGTCTTGTTTCTTCAATTGATAGCCTCAGTGGTAAATTTAATTACCACCAACATACCCTAAAGGCAACAGAAAAAGAAGAAGGACAAGAAGAAAACAAATATTTTTAAAAATTTCATGACCATTAGGAAATCAAGACAGACCAGGCTTGGTGGCTCAGCCTAATCCCAGCACTTTGGGAGGCCGAGGCGAATGGACTGCCTGAGCCCGCGGGTTCAACACCAGCCCAGGGAGCTTGGTAAGACCTCGTCTCTACAATAATTCAAATATTAGTGGGCGTGGTAATGCACGCCTGTAGTTCCGGCTAAGGTGGAAGGATCGTAGGCGCCCAGCAGATCCATGCCGGGGTAGCCATGAGCATGCCACTACACTCCAACCTGGGTGACAAAGTGAGACTCCAACTCAAAAGAAAAAAAAAAAGAAATCAAGGTAGTTGTATAATTCAGATGGCCAGAGAATGACGTCCCACAAATATTCAGATAATGCCTTGTAGAAAAGCACCACATCTAAGGTGGTGGTAATCATGGTTGATGTATGTTAAATCATGAAACTAACAAGGATTACAGAGAAGTGAAATAGAACTTAATCTTTTCCAAGACACTTATTTGGATGTTCTCTTTAATACAGAAAATCACATTTTAATTTCTTTTTTTTTTG
>CAUYQG010076155.1:0-14556 GCA_963574415.1 Tarsius wallacei | reverse complement strand
AGTAGAAAATGGGAACGATGAAATTTCTAAAGTTAGCTGTAAAAAACCCTATACTAACTCTAAGTAAAACCAGTTTAAAGGAATGCAGCCCAGTCCAAAGTATGTGCTGGGCCCTTAGGAATGTAGCCCAGCCCAAGGCACGTGCTGGGCCGTTTCTAGTAACTCTAAATAATCATCTATACCATCTAAAACTAAAAGCAGCTCTCCATATGTATATACTAATTCTACAAGTATACTTTTAAATCTTATAAAGAAGCTTGTACTGTATTAAAGGCTCCCAAATGTGATCTGAGTTTGAACTGTGTTGAGTTAAAGCCGAAACCGCAGTCTGTGAGATATGGGAACAATGGACTCCTAAAGTAAACTATAAGCTTAGATCATCAAAGTCCCTGTTAGTGGAACATGCCGAACAGTAAAGGAAGGGAAAGGAAATGGGCCATCAGCTCCTGAACTCATCCTAGTGGTCTCAGGGTCCGCAGCCCGCCTGGTTCCCTAATGTTCAGGCGAGCCTCTACGCTGGCTCCCAACAGCAGGACACTACCAGGGCAAGGGAGTGGCAAACAATATCAGTAAGGGTACCCAATCTCAAACCAGGTGAAGTGGGGTCCAAAGGGAGGCCCAAACTTTACCTGCATGATGATGACATATGTACGTAACCCTGAATTGTATCCCACATCTTTATACATGCTAAATAAAATATTACATATTAAAAAAACCCAACAACTCTGCTTAGATCTGTAAGAGAAGTAAGGTTATAATGGAAGTGAGGTCACAGGGAAAATTGCTACTCCCAATATCGGAAATAGAGACAGACAAATGCAGAGAATCACAACTCACCAGAGCAGAAACATCCACAGGAATCAATACTGGGGTAGGAAAACCTAAACTATATTTGACAAATTGCTGGAGGTTCAGTGTGAACAAGCCTGAGAGTTGAAAACTCCAGGGTGACATAGTCATTGAAGGACTCCCCTCACTTTTGTGAGTTTTATCTCCTAAAGACCTAGCAGGTTCTCATAGTAAAAATGGGAGAAATATCCCTCTGTGCATTCAGAAGCAGGAAAGGGAAAGCAACACTTCTGAAATATGCCAAAGCATTCCTAACAAAGTCTTCCATTAGGATATGCTTAAACAGACCCTACCCTTCTTGGGTTTTATCAGAGTCTAACTAACCTAAAGGGGAAACACCTAATTCTAGCCCCTTTTAGCCTTCCTGTCTCAACTAAGGAGAGAAAAACTGAGAAGCACATGTGAAAATCATAGTCCAGAGGCATAGGCTTTCTAAAGGCTGAGACTTACCCACGGACTGTAAAGTGCTTACCTTTCCCTTACATCTTACTAGCACTTTACTGAAAGCCTATTTACAACAGTTCCTTTTACCCAGCTCATGATGTCCATATATCAAGAAAAATTTACAAGGCATACTAAAAGACAAAAATCACAATTTGAAGAAACAAGCCTATAGACTAAGACTCAGATATAGCAGGAATGCTTAAATTATCAGATGGAGAATTTAAAGCAACGATAATCAATATACTAAACATTCTAATGGATAAAGTAGACAACACGTGAGAAAGGCAATGTAAGCAGAGAGATAAAAATTCCAAAAATGCTAGAAATCAAAAACACTTATAAAACCTAAGAATCCCTTGATGGGCTTAATAGTAAACTGGACATGGCTGAGAAAAAAACCTCTGAACTTGAGGATATCTCAATGTAAAACTTTGAATAGAAAAAAAGACAAAAAAAAAGAATTAACAGAATATCCAAGAACTGTGAGACAACTACAAAAGGTATAATATAAACTTAATGGGACTATACGAAGGCTAAAGGGAGAAAGTGTCAGAGGAAATATTTGAAACAATAATAACTGAGAATTTTCCCCAAACTAATGTCAGACAGCAAACCATAGATCCAGAAATCTCAGAGAACACTAAGCAGAATAAATGTTAAAAGGTTAAAATTCTAGGCATATAACATTCCAACTATAGAAAATCGGTGATAAAGGAAAAAAGTCCTGAAAGAAGGAAAAAACAACCATGATAATTAATTTTGGGTGTCAAATTGACCTTGACTGGATTAAGAGCATATACCTAGAGAATTGGGAAAGCATTGTTTTGGGATGTGTCTGTGAGGGTGTTTCAGAGGAATTTGGCATGTGAGTCTGCGTGGACTAAATGAAGAAGATCCTCCCTCAATGTGGGGAATGGAGCTTCATCCAATCAACTGGGGCTCCAGGTAGAACAAAAACAGAGTAAAAATGAATTGGTCTCCCACTTTATTTCCTGGAGCTGGAATACACTCGTACATCTTGCCTTTGAGCATCAGGAACCCAGACCCTCTGGCCTTGGGACTCACGGACTCACACCAACAGCACCCTAAGTTCTCAAGCCTCTAGTCTCAATCTGAAAATTGTTCCATCAGCTTCCCTGGTTCTAAGGCTTTTGGACTTGGACTGTGTCATGATACCAGCATCCCAGGGTCTCCAGCTATAGACAACCTGTCATAGAACTTCTCAGCCTCCATAATTGCATGAGCCAATTCTCCTAGTAAATCCCCTCTCATCTATCTATCTATCTATCTATCTATCTATCTATCTATCTATCTATCTGTCTGTCTGTCTATCTATTGGCTCTGACTCTCTGGAGAACCTTGACTAACACAATACCTTACCTATAGAGGAGCCAAGGTAAAAATTACATCTGACTTTGCCTCAGAAACCATGCAAGCAATTAACTGGAGTGAAATATTCAAAGTGTTGAGAGAGAGAGAAAAAACAACAACAACCTAAAATCCTATCCCTGTGAAATTGTCCTCCAAAAGTGATGAAGAAATAAAGACTTTCTCACATAAACAAAAATTGAGAGAATTTGTTGCCAGTCCACCTGCCTTGCAAGAAATGTTAAAAGAAGTTCTTAAAGAGAAGGAAAATGATATAGGTCAGAAACTTGGATCTACATAAAGAAAGAAAGAGAGCATCAAAGAACAAATAAATGAAAATAAAATTAAAACTTTTATTTTTATTCTTAATTGATATAACAAAGTCTGTTCATAATAGCAAAAATGTATTCAGTTTTACACATATATGCCTATGTATGTTAGTGTATATGTCAAGTAAATGGCAGCAATAATGCAAGGGATGGCAGGGAATAATTAGGATTATTTTGTTATTATAATGTACTTGCACTACCTGTGAAGCTGCATAAAGTTATTTGAACATGGATTTGGATTTATGGTAACTGTATATAGCAAATACTAGAACAACCACTAAAAACTGTACCAAAAAAAGTATAATTGATATGCTAAGAAAAGCGAGAAAATGGAGTCGTATAAAATATCTGTTGAAAACCAAAAGTAGACAGAAAAGAGTGGAAAATTAAAAATAGGAACAAAAAGCAAAGGTAACAAATAGAGAACAGTAACAAATATGGTAGATATTAATTCACCTATATCAATAATCCTTTTGAACACCAATGGTCTAAATGCACTAATGTCAAAGGTCTGTGTGGCGCCTCACACCTGTAATCCCAATGCTTTGAGAGGCCAAGGAATAAGAATCACTTGAGGTCAGGAGTTTCAGACCAGCCTGGAAAATAGTATGTCCCAGTCTCTACAAAAATTTTAAAAAGTTATCCAGGTGTGGTGGTGTATGCCTGTAGTCCTGGCTACTCGGGAAGCTGTGGTGGGAAGATCGCTTGGGCCCAGGAGTTCAAGTTTACAGTGAGTATGATCACTCTACTGCAATCCAGTCTGAGTGACAGAGCAAGACCCTGTCTCTAAAAATAAATAAATATATAAAGTAAAAGAGATTGTCACAGTGGATAAAAAAACAAAACCCAACTCCCTATTTATATGTTGTCTACAAGAAACCCACTGTAAACATAAAAACACATATTAAAAGTAAATAAATGGAAAAGACAAACAATGTCAACACTAATTTTAAAAGTTGAAATAGCTACATTAATTTCAGACAATGCAGACTTCAGAGCAAGGACTGTAACCAAGAATAAAGAGGGTATTATATAATGATAAATGGGTCAATTCCTCCAGAAAACATAACAATTCTTAACGTGTATGCGCCTAACATTATAGTGTCAAAATACGAAGCAAAAACTGATAGAACTGAAAGGAGAAAAAGATAAATCTACTATTTGAGTTGGATACTTCAACACCCTTCCATCAGAAGTGGAGAGGTTAGGCAAGAAGAAAGTAAGGACATTCTTGAACTCAGTAACACCATCAGTCAACTGAATATAATTGACATCTACAGACTACTTCATCCACAACAGAAGAATATACATTCTTCTCAAGCTCACATAAAACATTAGCCAAGATAGACCACATTCTGGGCCATAAAATCCACTTTAACAAACTTAAAAGCTTAGAAATCATGTAATATCTGCTCTCAGACAAGCCACAAAAGACATGGAAGAATCCTAAATGCTTATTACTAAGTAAAAAAAGCCAATATGAAAAGGTTACATGCTGTATGATTCCAACTATGACATTCTGGAAAAGGCAAAACTATGGAAACAATAAAAAGGTCAGATGGTTATTCAGGATCTAGGCACAAGGAGAGACAAATAGGCAGAGCATAAGTGATTTTCTGAGCAATGAAACTACTCTGTAGGACACTTTGATGGTGGATACATGTCATCATACATTTGTTCAACCCACAGAATTTACAACACCAAAAGTGAGCTCTAATGTAAACTGTGGACTTTGGGTGACAGTGATATGTCCATGTAGGTTCATTAATTGTAACAAATGAACCACTCTGGTAGAAGATGTGATAATGGGGGAAGGTGTGCATGTGTGGAGTAGAGGATGTATGGGAAATTTCTATCTTCTGCTCAATTTTGCTATGAACCTAGAACTGGTCTAAAAAACAAATTATATTTTTTAAAATGCACTGCATTGACTTCTATCTTAATTAATTTATATTGAGATGTCAGCCGTAAGCCTCTTTCTTACCTGTGGATTCTCTTAAGTCTTTCTCATTCGTTTTCAGACTATGATGTTGCTCAGTGTTATTTCCTATGTGCTTACTGTTCTCAACATATATCAAACTCCTTGAAATTGTGACTTGATATCTTTTATCTGTTAAGAACATGTTTGTACATTGTATTTTTTATGTTAATTCTTCCTAAAGTTCTAGCTTTGTTCCTTTTTTTAATTAATAAACTTTATTTTTAGTTTTGGGTTCACAGCAAACTTTGAGCAAAGGGTACAGAGTTCCCGTGTCTAACCTACTAATTGTGTCCTATGTGTCATTTAAACTCTGTTTTAACTTTTCCATTGTTCATCTGTTGCTTTTATTGGAATGTTTTTTCTTGGCCTCGCTTCCAGTTTACTAATCACACTTCCCTGGGTTCCTCTTCCTAATTTATGTTCTTCATGTCAGTCTGAAATATAAAGCAAGAAAAGATTCTATCTAAAAGATAGAAGAGCAGCTTATGACATAGGAATAGAAAAAGTATTCTTTTGCTACACTAAAACTCTAAATACAAAGGAAAAATATATGTTAGATCTTATTAAGGTGTGTGATGAGCTACTGTTTCTCAAAATACACCATTGAAGGAGAAGGGACTCATAAACCCACAGATATCAGATCTTTGTTAGCATTACAAATATCTCATAAAGCACAGAAAGCCAGAATACAAAACAAATTCCTACAAATTAAAACGAAAAACACTGAAACCCATTAGAAAAATGGGTGACAGCCGGGCTCGGTGTCTCAGCCTGTAATCCCGAGCCTTGGGAGGCTGAGGTGAGTGGATTGCCTGGGCCCACGGGTTCAAGACCCACCTGGGCAACTTGGTGAGACCTCATCTCTACAATAAATCAAAAAATTAGCCGGGCATGGTAGCGTGCGCTTTTAGTTCCAGCTACTTGGAAGGCTGAGGCGGAAGGATTGCCGGAGCCCGGCAGGTCGAGGCTGCGGTGGCCGGGAGCGGCCACTGCACTCCAGTCTGGGTGACTGAGACTCCAACTCAAAAAAAAAAAAATGGGTGACAAACTTGAATAGGCACTGCACAAAAGAGGGTATCAAAATGGCCAATAGAAACATGAATAGATGTTTAACTTTCTTATCTTCAGGAAAATTCTAATTAAAGTCACAAAGAGATATCATTCTACACATAACAGTTTGGCTATAATGAAAAAGCAATATCAAGTACTGGCAATTCTATGAAGCAATCATATCACTCACGTACGTGGAGTTTAAGTTGTTATAGCCATGTTGGAAACCTGTTTGGCAGCATTAACTCAGTCTGTATGTATAGGTACCCTGGTCTCCTCCACTCAAACATCTACCACAGATATGTTCTCAAACATTCTTAGCACAAGGATCTTAATAGTACTGTGCAGGAAACTACCCAAATGCCCACCAAAAAGAAAATGGATAAACACTGTGGTATCTGCACCCAGTGGAATACTACACAGCAATAAGAATACACAAACCACAACTCACACAACAATAATAAGGAAACTTAGAAGCCTAATGCCAAGCCAGCCCCAAAGGAGTCCATATTCGTGGTTCCATTTATGTAAAATGCAAAACTGTCAAAATGAATCGGTGGTGCTATTAACAGTGAGAAAAACTGGATGGCAGCAAAAGGTCTCTGAGATGTAGCTGATAATCTGTTGATTTCAGTGATGGACACATAAGTGTGTTCAGTTTGTGAAAGTTCTTGTAGATGCACATGTATGAATTTTGCATTCTCTTTACGTATGTGTTACTTCAATAACAATTTGGGGAAAGAGAATGAAGTAGAAATACACAATCTAACATGCAAAACTCAGTAAAAAATATCAGGAAGCATAAAAGATGATCAGAAAATATGCTATTTAAAAAAAAATCTGTATTTCATTATGTAGTGTATATGTATATATAAAACTTCAAATGTCTACATACAAAAAACAATTAAAAATTGAAAGAAAGTAATGAACAGGTAAAAGACAAGTTAAAACATTTCATTTTGTTCTACTTGTCTTTGTGAAGTATTACAGACTGTATATTCATATATGTGAAAACAAGTGAACAAAAATGTAGCAAGAAAATCCATGTGTTATACTAACAAAAGCATATCTCAAGTGAGTAAAATCTAATACCTTATGAAATTTTTAGCTGCTTTTCAGAATTGTCACTCTTGGGTTGCTATTGTATATTCTGGATGATATTTTAAAATTATATATTGATTTAAATTTTTTTAATGTAACCTAAGTGATATTTTAAAAATAAAACATAGTGACTTTTTTTTTTTAAACCAACAAATTAACGTTACCAATGAGGGGCAAATGGCCATCTTTGCCTACAGTTGAGAAGGACGGAAACTCATGTAGTATTCTGCCCAAGAATGCATCACCTAAATATATGAAAATGCTTCAGACTAGTACAAAATGAGGGATGTCTTATTTTTAAAAAGGGAGTAGACTACATGTCAATATCATTTTTAAAGGAGACAGGAAGGAAAATTCCAGATTGAAGGAGCCTAAAGAGACATGACACTTAAATTCAATATCTACCAGAACCTAGATGTTGCACAGGAGAGAGGAAAATGGCAAAAGATGTTGTTAGGTGAAACAGTAAAATTGGACTACAAATGGCAGATTGGATGAAAGTGCTGTATCAATATTAAGTTTACTAATTGGATAACCTAGAAGAAATAGATAAATTCCTAGACATATACAATCTACAAGACTAAATCATGAAGAAATAGAAAATGTGAACAGACCAGTAACAAGATATTGAATCAGTAGTAAAGTCTCCTGTCAAAACAAAGGACCTGATGACTGCACTGCTAAATTCTACCAAACATGTGAAGAACTATTAGCAATACTTAAACTCTTCTTTTAAAAAAAATGGAAAAGGAGGAAAGCATTAATGAAAGAATTTGAAGAAGACACAAATAAGTGGAAAAATAGCCTATGTTCATGGATTGGAAGAATTTATATTGTTAAAATGTCTATACCCAAAGTGATCTACAGATCCAATGTAATCCCCATCAAAATTCCAATGACTTTTTTACAGAAATCAAAAAAATTCTAAAATTTTGTGTAATCACAAAAAACAGCCAAATAGGCTGGGCTTGGTGGCTCAGCCTGTAATCCCAGCAGTTTGAGAGGCCAAGGTGAATGGATTGCCTGAGCCCATGGGTTCGAGACCAGCCCAGACAACTTGGCGAAACCTCATCTCTACAAAAATCTCTACACACACAAAAAAATTAGCCAGGCATGGTAGCACATGCCTGTAGTTTCCACTACTTAGAAGGTTGAGGCAGAAGGATTGCTGCAGCCCAGCAGGTTGACGCTGAGGTGGATGTGTGTGTGCCACTGCACTCCAGCCTGGGCGATAGAGTGAGACTCCAACTCAAAACAAAAAACAAAAAAAACAAAACAAAAAAACGCCAAAGCAATTTTGGTCAAACAGAACAAAGTTACAGGCATCATACTAACTGATTTCAAAATATTCTACAAAGTTATAGTAATCAAAAAGTATGGTAGTGGTATAAAAACAGAAATATAGACAAAGATGAAACAGAATAAAGAGCCCAGAAATAAAACACACATCCACACATTTATAGTTTATTTACTTTTAACAAAGATGTCAATAACTCACAATGAGAAAAAGGCAGTCTCTTCAATAAATTGTGCTGGGAAAACGGACGTCCACATGCAGAAATGTAAAATTAAATCCTCATCTCATACCATGTACAAAAAAATCAACTCAAAATGGATTAAAGACTTAACATAAGATCCAAAACTGTAAAACTAAGAGAACATATAGGGGAGAAGCTTTATGACGTTGATCTGGGCAATAATTTATTTGAATATTACCTCAAATGCACAGGCAACAAAAGGAAAAATAGACAACTGAACTGCATCAAACTAAAAACCTTCTGCACAGCAAAGGAAAAAAATCAACAGAGTGAAGAGACAATCTACAGAAAGGGAGAATGTATTTGTAAATCATACATCTAAGAAGAAGTTAATATCCAAAATATATAAGAAACTCAGACAACTCAAAAGTAAAAAGGCAAATAACATGATTAAAAAATGGGCAAAGTACCTGAATAGACATTTCTCAGTTGAAGAGACCGGGGGGTGGGGGAGTCAGGGAGATACTGGTCAAAGGACACAAGACTTCAGTTACACAGAAGGAATAAATTCAAGAGATCTACATTACGGTATGATGATCACAGTTTATAACAATGTATTGTATATGTGTTAATTGACAAGAGAGTAGATTTAAAGTGTTCTCACCCTCAAAATATAAATATTTGCAGTAATGCCTATGTTAAATAGCTTGATGTAGCCATTCCACAATGGGAGTGTGTGTGTGTGTGTGTGTGTGTGCGTGTAAACATCATGTTTACAAAATAAATATATATGATTTTTACTTATAAATTTAAAAATAAGAATAATCAAATTGACTATTTGTTAAGAAAACTGTGGCTATAAAGGAGAATACCCCTATTTTGAGAAAATATACACAAATATTTAGCCCTAGAATGGCTTACAAAAATAAATATAAATATTTGTTTACACACAAATACATATGCAGACATATATTCTATATACATACAGAGAGAATGATGAAGCAAATGGGATAAAATGTGAACAATATGTGAATCTGTATAAACAGCATAGAGGTATTCCTGGTGATATTCTTATTCTTGCAACTTTTCTATGTATGAAAAAATTTCCAAATAAAAAGTTTAAAAACTGAAGGTAAAAAACCCTGAAAGTTGCCCTTCATCCCCATCTCCTTTTTCCAAAAGTAAGTCACTATTAACAGTTGTTTATATATATTTCTAGTTCCATTTTTATATAGTATTTTTTATTGTGATCACATGTACATAACATAAAATTTACTATTTTAACCATTTTTAAGTGCCCAGTTCAGTGCATTAAATACAAAAATGTGGAACTTTTCTTGAATTTGTATGTCATCCTTGTGGCAAAGGCCAAGTCAATCTTCTCAGTATTGTTTAATTTTAGTATATGTGGTGCCCGTGTGAGTATTCCATGCATTTTTAAATGTACATGCTCCATTATAAATGTAATCATACTGTACAAAAAAAGAAAAAGAAAGATGTTCCTAGTAAAACAAAAACAAAAATTTCATCACCAGCAGAACTGAAGAAATACTGAAGGAATCTCTTCAGGCAGAAAAAAAAATGACAACTAATGGAAATTTTAATCCATACAAAGCAATAACAAACTCCAGAAATGGTAAATATGTGGGCAAATATCAAAACATTATTTTCCTATGTGCTCTCTTTAAAAGATATTTGACTATTTAAAGCAAACATAACAAAATGTGTAGAGTTTGATGAAGTATAATGCAGCCATAAAAAAGGATAAAATTATGGACTTCGCAGCAACTTGGATGAATTTAGAACCCATTATACTCAGAGATCTATCACAGAAACAAAGAACTGAGTACCACATGTTCTCACTCATAAGTGGATCCCGAACATTTATCATAATACTACATGAAAGGGATTGGCAGTAGCAGATTACTGTGGGGGGGGGCACATAACATCAATCAGAGTACCTGATCCCAAACCAGGCAAAGTGAGGACCAATGGAAGACCCAACTTCACCTGTGCAATGACCACTTATGTACCTAACAATGAATTGTATTCCACATCTTTAAAAAAAAAAGAAATGTGTAGGGTTGATAGCATAAGTAGAAGTAAAACAATGTATGACAACTACATAGAGAACAAGATAAGTAAAACAGGAGTATACTGTTGTAAGGTTCTTACATGTCATGTGAAATGATATAATATTATTTGGAAGTAGACTGTTATTAGTTAATATTTTAAACCCTAGAACAACGACTAAAAAAAATCATAAAAAAAGATACAGCTAGCAAGCCAACAGTGGAGATAAAATGGAATCATAATAATATTTAATTAATACAAATGAATAAAGGAACAAAGGAAAAAGAAAACAATGAATAGATAGGACGAAGGGAAAACAAATATCAAAATGGTAAATTAAAACCCAACCGTATTAATAATTCCATTGAACGTGAATGGTCTAAAAACTCCATTAATACTCACAGATTGTCAGATTGGGTTAAAAAGAAGAAAAACTATGGCGATAAGAAACTATGGCTGGCTATAAGAAACTGACTTTGAATATAGAGACACATGGACAGGTTAAAAATAAAAGTAATAAAAAATTTCCAAAAAAGTCTACAAAAAAAGTAAAAGAATTGATAAATATTTGCCATGCAAGTACTAGTCCAAATAAAAGGAATTGGCTATATTAATAATAGACAAAGTGGTTTCATATGGGGATCATAATAGGAAACAGATCAATTCATCAGAAGACGAAACTATGCTAGCAAGGCTTCAAAATATATGAAGCAAAAACTGATAGAAGTAGAAGAAAAAGTAGTAGACACAATTATCACTGTAAACTTACCATTCCTCTGTCAATAACTATTAAAATATGTGGGGGGGGTAAGGATACACAAGACTTGAACATATTAACCAACTTAAATTAACTGGCACTTGTAAAACACTCCACCTAACAAATGCAAAATAAACATTATTTTCAAGTATACATGAAACATTTATTAAGATACACCATATTGGAGCCATAAAACAAGTCTCAATAAATTTTAAAGGATTAATATCCAAAGTATATTTTCTGATGACCACTGAATTAGAAATCAATAGAAAGGTATCTGAAAATATTCCAATACTTGAAAATGAAGCAACATACTTCTAAATAACATGAGCCAAAAAAGAAATCACAAGTAAAATTAGAAAATATTTTGGGCCGGGCTCGGTGGCTCAGCCTGTAATCCCAGCACGTTGAGAAGCCAAGGCGAGTGGATTGCCTGAGTCCGAGGGTTCGAGACCAGCCCGGTCAAATTGGCGAGACCTTGTCTCTACAACAAATAAAAAAGTAGCGGGGCATGGTAGCGCACGTCTATAGTTTTTGCTGCTTGGAAGGCTGAGGAGGAAGGTGGGCGTGCCACTGCACTCCAGCCTGGGCGATGGAGTGAGACTCCAACTCAAAAAAAGGAAAGAAAATATTTTGAACAGAATGAAAATGAAATCACCATCTATCAAAAATGTGGGAATTATCCAAAGTACTGCTATAATACAAATTTATAACTTTAAATGCTTATGTTGGAAAGAAGAAAACTTTAAAATTAACCATCTAAGTTTCTACCTTAAGAAACTAGAAAAGAAGAATAACTTAACCCAAAGTGGAAGGAAAGAAATAACCAGAAATCTATAAACTAACAAGTAAACAGTAGAGAAAAATCAATGAAACCAAAAGCCGATTCTTTTAAAACACAACTGGAAAGTCTTTAGCCAAACTTAAGAAGAAAAATAGATAAAGGACAATTATCAGAATCCAGAATGAACAATTCTATACATAAAGGGATAACAAAGGGATGTTATAAATAACTGTAAGCCAATACATTTATCAAATTAGATATAATTAATAAGTTTTCTGAAAGATCAGAACAACTAAAGTTCACTCAAAAGGAAATACTTTAAATATCACCATTTATATTAAGGAACTTGAGGTTATAGTTATAAACCTTCTCACGAAGAAAGTCTATAGATCCAGATGGCTTTACTGATGAACACCAAATATCTAAGACGCAATAACACGAATACTGTACAAAAAAGTAGAGAAGACTTTCCAATTTATTTGTATTAGGCTAGCTTTACCCTGATACCAACACTAATAAAAGAAACTAAAAGCCTAGAAAACTACAGATCAATATTCCTTAAAAAGACAGACATAAAAATCCTTAACAAACTTTTAGTACATTAAACCTAGTGCTCTCTCTCTCTCTCTCTCTATATATATATATGTATATATATCTCTCTCTCTCAAATGGGATTTACCATTATCAAATGGGGTTTGTCTTAGAAATGTAGAATTGATTCAACATGCAAAAATTCAATAAATGTACTTCACCATATTAACAGGCTAAAAAGGAGAAACTATATGATCATCTCAAAAGACAGAGGAGACAAATGCCAACATCCATTCATGATTTTAAAAAACTATTAGCAAAACTAGAAATAGAAGGAAACTTTCTCAATATGGTAGAGAAAATTCACAAAAAACCTACAGCTACCACAATTTAAAACTGAAATTTCCTTTTTTACCTAAGATTAGGAAGAAGGCAAGAATGTCCTCTCTTGGCACTTCTATTCAGTGGGAGTTCCTACTTAATGTTCTAAGGCAAGAAGCCATAATAAAAGTCATGTCATTTGGAAAGCAATATATAAAACTGTCATTATGTGCTGGTAATGTGACTGTTAATAGAGAAAATCCTAAGGAATCTACTAGAAAGTAATCACAACTAAGAAGCAAGTTTAATTAACAATATCACATGAACCAACAACATATAGAAATCAATTGTGCTTAATTTATAAATTAAACTTTATCATATGTATGTATGTATAGGAAAAAAGATAGTGTACATAAGGTTGGTACTATCCACAGTCTCAGACATGTGCTGGGGGTATTAGAATATATCCCCTTCAGATAAGGAGTGGTAACTGCACACAAAAAACTCTAACACTTTGCTGAAATAAATTAAAGAAGAACTAAATAATAAAACATACCATGTTCATAGTTCAGTTGGCTCAATATTTTTACAGTCTCAATTCTTCCTAAATTGATCTATTGATTCAATGCAATCTCCATCAAAATCCAAGTAAGATTTTTCTTTTTGTAGAAATGTACATAGAAATGTAGAATCCTAGAATAGCCAAAACAATTTTGGAAATAACTATCACTATTTGATTTTAAGAATTACTATAAAGCTAAAGTAATCAAGACAGTGATATTAGCACAAGGGTAGACATATGGATATATGTAACTGAATTAAAAATCTAGGAATAGGCCAGGATCGGTGGCTCAGCCTGTAACCCCAGCACTTTGGGAGGCTGAGGCGAATGGATTGCCTGAGCCCACGGGTTTGAGACTCACCAGGGCAACTTGGTGAGACCTGTCTCTACAATAAATCAAAAATTAGCCAGGCATGGTAGCGCATGCCTGTAGTTCCAGCTACTTGGAAGGCTGAGGTGGAAGGATCACCGGAGCCCAGCAGGTAGAGGCTGCGGTGGCTGGGAGCTTGCCACTGCACTCCAGTCTGGGCAACAGAGTGAGACTCCAACTCAAAAAAAAAAAAAAAAATCTACAAATAGGCCTACATATAAAAAGTCAATTGATTTTACAGAAAAGTATGCCAAGATATTAACAGGGGGAAGGTGAGTTTTCTTAAACAAATGGTTTAAATTAATTTGGTAAAGATAGTTTCACTGACAAATAGGTCTGGAAAAATTGGATTTTCATATAACAAAACAAAACAAAAAAATCCAAACCTCAACCCTGTCTCATACCACCTGAGAAAACTGACATAAAATGTATTCTAGACCTAAATGGAAAATCTAAAACCATAAAACTTCTACAACAAAATAGGAGGAAAAGTCTTTGAGATTTGGGGTTAGGTAAAGATTTCTTAGACATGATGCAAAGTGTACAAACTATGAATAA
>CAUYQG010076154.1:0-16322 GCA_963574415.1 Tarsius wallacei | reverse complement strand
CTGAAGTTTATACAATAATTATATTCAATTGGAGAGCTATAATGGACATTGGAGACATGTTCTCACCAAGTTTACATTACTTTGCTATTGTCCTTACTTGGAAATTTTTCTACTTATAAATTCTTTGATTTCTCTGTCTTTTGTTAAAAACAGTTTTCGCCGGGCTCGGTGGCTCAGCCTGTAATCCCACGCCTTGGGAGGCTGAGGTGAGTGGATTGCCTGAGACCGCGGGTCTGAGACCTGCCTGGGCAACTTGGTGAGACCTCATCTCTACAATAAATTAAAAAAAAAATTAGCCGGGCGTGGTAGCGTGCGCCTGTAGTTCCACCTACTTGGAAGGCTGAGGCGGAAGGATCTCCGGAGCCCAGCAGGTCGAGGCTGCGGTGGCCGGGAGCGGCCACTACACTCCAGTCTGGGTGACAGAGTGAGACTCCGACTCAAAAAAAAAGACAGTTTTCCTCTTACATTTACGCTGCCTACCACTGTTGATTCTTATCTAGAAATACACATACCGAAAATGTATTTGAGGAAGAAAATAAATGGGGGAGTCTCAGAGTTAGATCAAGATGTTAGAAATATTCTATATGACAGTAGGATAACAAACAATTCATTTTATTTTATTTTTGATATATTTATTTTTGAGTCAGTCTCACTCTGTTGCCCAGGCTGGAGTGCAGTGGCATGATCACGGCTCACCACAGCCTTCAACTTCTGGGCTCAAGCAATCTGCCTGTGAAAGTCTCCTAAGTAGCTGGGACTATAGGCATGTGCCCCTACACACGGCTAATATTTTTTTATTTTTTGTAGAGATGAAGTCTTACTGTTACTCAGGCTGGTCTCAAACTTCTAGGCTCAAGTGGTTCTACTGCCTTGGCCTCTGGGATTATAGGTATGGGCCACCAATAGACATATTTTTCTCTTTATTTCAATGCTCTAGGGGAGTACACAAAGTTTTTGGATTCATGGTTGCCTTGTGTAGTGGCAAAGATGTCTGGATTCTAAGTGTTCCCTCCACTTTCACCTGTGCACCTTGTACCTGGTAGGTGATTTTTTTCTTTCCTTCACTCCCTGCCTTCCTCCCCTCTGGGTCTCCAATGTCCATTATACCATTCTCTATGCCTTTGCAGATCTTTATTTTAGCTCCCACTTGCAAGTGAGAACATGTGTTGTTTGGTTTTCTGTTCCTCTGTTAGTTCACTTAGGATGATGGTCTCCAATTCCATCCAAGTTGCTGCAAAAGACATTATTTCATTCATTTTTATGGCTGGACAGTATTCCATTATATATATATTTACATATATGTGATATATATTATATATATGCCTCATTTTCATTAGCCACTTATCAGTTGATGGGCATTTAGCTTGAGTCCACATCTTTGCTATTGGGAGTTGTGCTATGATGAACATGTGGGTAGAGGTGTCTTTTTTATATAATAACCCCTGTTCCTTTGGGTAGATGCCTAGTAGTGAGATTGCTGGATCAAATGGTGGATATACTTTTAGTTCTTTGAGAAATTTCCATACCAGTTTCTATAGAGGTTGTACTAATTTACACTCCCACTAACAGTATATAAGCGTTCCCTTTCACCACATTCGTGCCAGTGTCTATTGTTTTTTGTTTTTAACAATGGCCATTCTGGCTAGTGAAAGGTAGTATCTCACTGTGGTTTTAATTTGCATTTCCTTGATTATTAGTGATGCTGAAAATTGTTCATATGTTCCAACAAACGCTTTAATTAAAAAAATTAAAGCTAGAATCAATAGATCCTCCCCCACCTTTTAAAAACTGATCTGAACAAATTAGTCAGAATGATTAAATCAGGCTCTGTTGCCACTATTTATGTTCTAGAAAAAAGATAATATTCCATTTTATGAGAATATGTCACCTGCTGTGAGAATTTTATGTGATTTTTCTCAGAAAACACAGCCCAAATATTAGACAGCTTTTGCAACATTTCTCTTTGGATGGTATTTAACACAAGTTACTCGAGTGATTCACTACTAATATTCTCCACTTCCACCTCCCCCATGATGGATGGCATTAATGATGCTTGCTGTTTAACATTTGCTTTGATGTGGGCATGTTTGTAAGACAAAGGATAGCAAGATTAGCCAAAAAGCTGCCAGGGCTGGACGCAGTGGCTCACACCTGTAATCCCAGCACTTTGGGATGTGGAGGCGAGAGGATTGCCTGAGCTCAAAAGTTCGAGACCCCTGAGAAACATGATGAAACCTTGTCTCTAGAACAAATTTTAAAAAATTAGCCAGGCATGGTGGCACACACCTCTGGTTCCAGCCACTTGGAAGACTGAGGCGGAAGGATCACCTGAGCCCAGCAGATCAAGGCTGCGGTGGCCATGAGCGTGCCACTGCACTCTAACCTGGGCGACAGAGTGAAACTCAAATAAAGAAAAGAAAAGAAAAGAAAAAGCTGCCAGGATGGGATGAAAGCAAGTAGAGCTGACAGAAGAAATGAAGAACTATTTGCAGTCACTTCAGCAAACGTCCTTTGAGATAAGACAGCTGTGCAAGTTGAGGGAAAATTGGTAACCAACTAACCATTGTTAAGAAATGGATGTGCTCATTTTGATCAAATGCATCAGTAACTAAAAGGGTCACCAGAGTACGATCACAATGTTAGCTTTTGAATGTGCAGTTCCTTTGAAAATCAAGCACCCTATTTTATGTAACGATGTTTGTTTATCCTAAGCTTGACCTTTTCAGCTGACTTGGCCAATCAAGCTTGCTACTCCATCAACTGGCTATCACAAGTTGAGTTCTCTGGGTAGCACATGTTTTTAGGAAGTGACTTGGGATCCATATCTGTGGAAGAGAGAGGAAGAAAGCAGGACTGGGCAGAGGGAGAATTGCTCTGCAGAGCTGAAAAACATCCTTGGTTGACCCCATGGGTAGCTGTGCATTTAACATGGCCTTTCAGAGTTGCTGTGGTCTGAAGTAGAATAGCCTGGTCTTTTCTCCTCATGTCAATAGCCAGATGTGGGACACCCTAGGAAAAATAAGACCTTAAACAAGGTGTAAGGTGGCTCTCTGCAGAAGAAGCAATGCTGCTGATAGTTGAAGATATCTGATAACAGTGTTTCTGGCAACTGGGCACTAAGATTTTCCTTGACATGACATCTGGGTGACTTAGCTATGTGCCCATGACACCAGTTTAGTGACTTTCAAAGGGTTTTGACTGTGGTTCATGTTTTAGTCTGTTTATGTGGTTATAACAAAAAACCTGAAACAGAGTAATATATCAAGAACAGAAATTTATAAAGAATAGTCCTGGAGGCTGGAAAGTCCAAGATCAAAGTGCTAGTAGGTTCAGTGTCTTGTGAGGGGACTATTCCATTGATGACTTCTTCTCTTGTTGACATCCTCACATGGTGGAAGGCAGAAGAGCAAAAAGGGGCATGAAGGTTCTGTAAAACCTCTTTTATAAGGTGTTAATCCATTTCCAAGTGTGGAGACCTCATGACCTGATTACCTCTCAAAGGTTCCACTGCTAATACTATTATACTGGGGATTAAAATTTAATGTAAATTTTGGAGAAGACAGAAACATTCAAATTATAGTAGTCCACAATAAGACATACCCCTTATATTACCACCCCAGAGTTCATGCTTACACACACACACATACACACACACACACACAACATGTACACACACACACTCACTCTCTCACACACGTTCATCAAAGTTGCACAAAATAATATTTCATTTATTTATTGTTGGAGTTTCATTCTGTCACCCAGGCTGGAGTGCAGTGGCATGCTCACGGTCACCACAGCCTTGACCTGCTGAGCTCAGGTGATCCGTCTGCCTCAGCCTTCCAAGTAGCTGGAACTACAGGTGTGCGCCAGCCCACCTGGATAATTTTTTTGATTTATTGTAGAGATGAGGCCAGACTCAGTGGCTCAGCCTGTAATCCCAGCATTTTGGGAGGCCGAGGCAAGTGGATTGCCTGAGCCCACGGGTTGGAGACCCACCTGGGCAACTTGATGAGACCCTGTCTCTACACTAAATCAAAAAATTAGCCGGGCATGGTAGCGTCTGCCAGTAGTTCTAGCTACTTGGAAGGCTGAGGCAGAAGGATCGCCTGGAGCTCGGCAGGTCAAGGCTGCGGTGGCTGGGAGTGTGCCACTGCACTCCAGTCTGGGCGACAGAGTGAGACTCCAATTAAAAAAAAAAAAAATATATATATATACATATACATATATATATAGTAGAGGTGAGGTCTTGCCAGGTTGTCCAGGCTGGTCTTGAACCCTGGGCTTAGGCAATCCTCTCACCTTGGCCTCCTAAAATGCTGGGATTATAGACGCCAGCCACTGCACCTGGCCTCAAAATAATATTTTAATGTTTGTCTCTATTGCTTGTAATGCACCCTAATAATGTCCATTTTATTTTATTTATGTTGTTCCAATTGTTTTCCTTTCTTTTTATTATTTTTTGTATTTTGTAGAGATGAGGTCTTGCTATGTTGCCCAGGCTGGTCTTGAACTGGCCTCAAACAATCCTCTCAACTCAGCCTCCCAAAGTGCCATGATTACAGGCCTGAGCCACTGCATCTGACCTTTCTTTCCTTTTAAAAATGCTGTTTATAGCACACCAGTATGATTTCTAAGACCCACTATTAGGTTGCAACCTGCATTTCAAAACAAGTATGAAATGAGAATGTGGAAAATAACCAAATGAATATTGAGCAAGTCCTCCAGTATAAGTAGAATAGGCTAGTGTTTCATATGTTGGTCAGTGACTTTCATTTCTAGGAAACCAGGAAGAGCCACAGTAGCGTTCTACAGATCTGTGGGTTCCAAAAAGATGATGTGGTTCCTAATAAATCTCTAAGTTCTTGAATCCCTTGTTCCAGGTGGGATGTCTTTTCTGATTATTTTTTCTGATAGCGTGAGTTTCAGGCAACATTTTCAATGAAGACACATGTTCAACATTAGGGGAAAAAATAGTAATGTCAGTGAGAAACACAATTTTAGTTTACTTGTAGAGTTTTAGGAGGAGGTATTAGTTTTCCCAGACAGTGGGTTCCTGTGATTGGTTTTGTAATGTAACTCTCACATGAGCATAATTACTGGAAGAAACATTTGGTGTCATGATTCAGAATATGAGTTTTGATATCTATAGGGCAAATGCCTGAATGGGACAGTATGGCTATAAATTAAAAAAAAACAAAGCCGGGCTCAGTGGCTCAGCCTGTAATCCCCCGCCTTTGGGAGGCTGAGGTGAGTGGATTGCCTGAGCCCGTGGGTCCGAAACCCGCCTGGGCAACTTGGCGAGACATCATCTCTACAATAAATCAAAAAAATCAGCCGGGCGTGGTAGCGCCCGCCTGTAATTCCGAGGCGGAAGAATCGCCGGAGCCCAGCAGGTTGAGGCTGCGGTGCCCGGGAGCGGCCACTGCACTTCAGTCTGGGCGACAGTGAGACTCCAACTCAAAAAAAAAAAAAAGAAAAACAACTCAATTTTTAGGCAATAAAGATATGAAAAAGATCATGAACATAGCAATATGGAATTTAGAAAGGTGGTGAATAAATACACATTTTCTGCTGTGCCCAAAACAATGACAACAATAAAATAAAAATGTACCCTTTATATTTGAAACTGGAAAAGTGAGTTGAGTCCTTACTTGAACTAGATCTACAGTCAAAATAGAAATTTAGCTATGTGTATTTAAAATTTACAATATATAAGCAGAATAGATAGGGTTGTATGGGAGAAGTATAAAAGCAAAGACATAGTAAGACAGAAAATGAGAGCTATCCACTATTTTCCATGTTCTATGCTAGGAAATCCTCAATTTTGGGGGGTCATATTTAATCCTTGCAGTAACTTTCTAGGTGGACTTAATGGTTACCATTTTCTTTTTCTTTTTTTTTGAGTCGGAGTCTCACTCTCTCGCCCAGACTGGAGTGCAGTGGCATGCTCATGGGCCACCCCAGCATCAACCTTCGGGGCTCCAGTGATCCTTCCTCCTCAGCCTTCCGAGTAGAGTAGCCAGAACTACAGATGCACACTACCATGCCGGATATTTTTTATTTTATTGTAGAGATGAGGTCTCGCCAAGTTGCTTGGGCTGATCTCGAACCCGCGGGCTCAGGCAATCCACTCACCTTGGCCTCCCAAAGTGCTGGGATTACAGGCTGAGCCACTGAGCCCTGTCAGTTACCATTTTCATAGATGAACAGCTTGAGGAGGAGAGGAAAGTAACTTAGTCAGGTTAGTGAAGTCAGGATTAGAATTCAGATTTCTGACTCTACCCTTCTTACTACCTTGAAGTCATTACTTGAAGTCATTATTATTTTTAACTTTTTGTCTTTTAAAGATCTGCAGACTAAATATTTATTAAGACCAGACATGTATTTACTCATATATCAGAATATAAGTCGAAACCTGGTGGAGCAATATATGACCATGTTTCAATATTTTGTGTTATTGCTGTTTGTGAAAGGAAAGTATTATATGCTTTCAAAAATTATTTGTTACTATTGTAGGTACTTGAAAATTTCTTCTCACATTGTCTTAGCTGTGTTATATTTTAGTCAGCTGTTAAGAAATTCAGAAGTCAAATTTTATCAACTTGAAGTTGTAAGTGTGCATATACACTAAAGAAAAGCTGAGATGAAAGTCTACAAGAATCTGGAAAGTAGTGGAGATAACATTTTTATTTTATTTTGTTATTGAGATGTGGGGTACAAGTGAGGATTAACTACATAAGTAGGAGGCATGCAGGTGAACTCTGGGCTTCTAACTAAATTTTTAAATAAATATATTTCATATCAATTATATATCACTGTTGCAGTAATTACAATGTCGTATTACTATTGCAGTGTGTGACCTTTTCAAGCATTAGTATGTCTAATAAGTATAGTATTATTTTTAAAAAGAATATCAGACTTTGATTTGTCAAAAATTTACTCACATATGTGCTTATGCTCACTTCAAAAGTCATCACTGTATTACCAAAAATAATTCTACGAGAGGGAAAAATAAGCTTATAAAGGACAGACTTTAAAAAGTCATTGTTAGCCCAGTTACCTCAAAATAGTACAAGAAATTAAGTGATTGACCTCATTAAATAGCTCACCTCACATCATTTTACTCTCCAGAAATTAGCTCTGAGAAGCTTTAGAGGACAAACTCAACTTCAACGTTACAGATGAAACTAAACCAGAAAATGAATTCAGAAGTTGACAAAGACACTAGAAAGGGTAAAATATAATCACATTCTTTATGTTTTCACTATTTGTACAGATGAAATATCAGAGTTTAATTTTTTGTGTGTGCATGGCTTTCATGTCTCCATAACTCTGGTTGTTCAATGGTTTTTATATCTCTCTTTACTTGGTCACGTCATAAGGCCTGTGGGTCTCACTTTTCCTTTCCTATAAAATGGAAAAGCATTCACAATTTTTCATTCTCTGGTAGATTATTGTTTTTTTAAAGATATATTGATTATTCATCGTAAGAGTAATTACAAGAGACTATGTGAAGTTTTCTCAGAATCTTATGCTTGGAATAGGGGAAAACAGTTTATAGTTTGGATTCTGATGGGACTTATCTCTGTGATCTTGAGTAAGTCACTTAAACTCTTAGTGACCCAACAGCCAAACAATAAAATGGAGATTCTAATCTGTACTCCTTATGTTTCACTGAAATCTACTGAGGATAGACAACCTGGAAATACTTGAGGTATATAACACGCCACAGATGCAAGGTATTGCTATTGTAACAATCTGTCACCACCACTGAGAAAGAGAATTAGTTGCTCAAATAGTGAGTTGGTGAATTATCACTTTCATATGTGAACACAATTTTAACCCCTGATTTACTTAAATGATTGTTAAATAATGACACTTGGAGTATTTATTTTAATGTCTTTTGAGATGAGTGTTTAATAATGCTAGATAGCATGAAAATAAAAACTTTTTACCTTTTCTGGAGGAAAGACACATTGGATGTTTTTGAATGTGTGTAATGTAAAATAATTGTGGAAAATAAATTTTGATACCAATTTAAAATGGTACTTATGATTATCATCTTCTGCTCTGGGGTACATATTGCTACACAGAAGTTGTTGGGGTGTTTATAAACACCTACTTAGGATATTAACATTTGGTCTTCACAAATTCTAAGTTTCAGCAAAGATGAATGATAAGTTAAATTTTAATATCTATCTATCTATATCTATTATCTATCTATCTATCTATCAAGTTCGAGTTTTACTTGTCACCCAGGCTGCAGGGCATGGCTTGATCACCACTCACTGCAACCTCAACCTCCTAGACTCTGGTGATCCTTCCATCTCAGCCTCCCTCGTCGCTGGGATTATAGGCGTGTGCCACCATGTCCAGCTATTTTTTTATTTTTTATTTTTTATGAAGACCAAGTCTCACTATGTTTCCAAGGCTGGTGTTGAACTCCTGGACTCAAGCAATCTTCCCGCCTCAGCCTCCCAAAGTGCTGGGATTACAGGCGTGAGCTGACATGAACCACTGAGACTGGCCTGTATTTCCTATTGTAGCTATGTGTTGAGGGTAAATGAGCTTCCAGCAAGAGAGTGCAGAGAAAGAAAAAGCCTCAGGCTTGGGCCCAAGCATAGACTGTGTTTATGCAACTGTAGCTAAAAAGAAAATTCATGAAGGAAGTGAAAAGGAGTGTTCAGAGAGGAAGGAGGAAAAACAAAACAGGACTGCACAGTTCTAGAAAATAAGGGAAGAGTTTCCACAACTAGGTCTTGATTGACGTAGAACAGAGGAAATTTGAAATGGCTGGGACCCAGGAGACAGACACACAAAGCCACAAGATGAATCATGGAAAGTCTGGAAAAAAAGAATGGTGGCGTATACCCTGGGGGGCTGGCAGTGGGTGTCAGGGATCCAGCTGTGAGCACTGCTCCTCAGAGACTTGGCTCCATTTCCCCCCCGCCCCCCTCCCCGGAGACCTTCGTGAGGATTAATAGGACTCAGTTCAGGGGAACTGGACAGGAAGCCAAAGGAGACACTCAGGTGTGTTTGGGACCAATGGAAACCCAAACACTGAATGCAGAGCATGAGGTCAGGGCAAAAGAAACACAACTGACGGTTTGCTACCTTAAAGAAGGGGTATCATCATAGTAGGGCTAATAACAAAGTGGATCAAATTCTCACCTACACAACCCTGTGGAGGTTCTTGTTTTCCAGGTGTTTAGAGGCTTCATTGATGCCTGAGGTTTGGATGAGAGTTAAACAAACACATAGGTGATAAGTACTTAGCACATAGCAGATGCTCAGTAAATATTTGTTGGCTGAATGAATGAGTGGATGATATGATATTATCTCTGGAGAATGCAAGTCTTCCATTCTTATTCAAATAATTCCAAAGGCATCAATTTACAATGGTGTTTCCTAAATGTGTTCTATGAAAAACTAATTTCTTGAGATATCAATAAGTTTTAAGATTAAAGGGTTTTCCACCAAGTGAATCAGAGAACTGCTGTGTTAAATAAAATTAATTCCATCTCTGTACTTCAAGACTTCTCATAGTATTTATCTTCATATGTTTTATGGGCCTCTGAGAGAGAGGTAGTATGTAGACTTTTCCAAGTTTACGTAATCACGGAACTCTCTTTTTAACAGTCACCTTTCTTTCCTGAAGTATCCTGTGAACTAGCGTTATAAAGAAAATGCATTAGGGAGTATTGGAATGCAGAGTTAAATACATGTTAATAGAAGGACAAAAAAGGAGATTGATGGATTTTGACAATATGGGAAAGAAAAAGGTATCAAGGTATCCTTTATTGGAATTTTTAGGATTTCAAAAAGCAAACTTGAAAAGAATGAGAAAATCCCCATTGCCCTCCTAATGCTCATATCTAGAGACGAGATGCTAAGAGGCAAGGATTCTTGCTAACTTCTGGTCCACTGTTGGACGTTGGGATGAATAAATTTGAAGAATATGGGACATTTTCAGAAAATATGTAGGGGATGAGGAAGATTATGAGTCAGAGGCAGTCAGTTATTGCAGTGTCTACACATGCTACTTGATGTAATCTTTTCTACTTGAATTGCCATGGGGAAAAAGAGCTCTTGTTTGTGTGTATGAGGGGCAGGCAGAGGAGTGGGTGAGGGAGTGGGTGGGTGGGTGGCAGGTATAAGAAGAGACATCTTATTCCTCTGAAGCTAGAAGGTACTATCCACTGCTGTGTCTTTCTCCTCCCACTTAAGGGCATTAGTGTGTACCTTGGTTAAGTATTGTACAGGCATCATCTCTTACCACACATGACATGTGGCAGGTCCTCTGTAAATATTTGAACTGAATTGAACTAAGAGGATCTAAAGAAAGGAAGTGGAACTTGTGTTCTCACAGTGCTCATTTTTTCTGAAATGGCAGGGTCATGGCACCGCCTCCTTCCCCCCCCCCATCATGTGGGTAATCTGGGGTGGGTGACGGGAGCACTCTTTTTTTGAGGAGGATGTTATGTTGACATTGCCACACAGTGTTTTTAAGGTGTTCTGCACTATGTTTCACTTGAGTGGATACTGAAACATGTTCTAAAGACAATGCCTGTAGGCTGCTTTTTACTGTTTATAGTGAAATGAAAAGGGAGGCTACCTGTAAGGTTCCAGACCTTACAGTTCTGGGAAAGGGGAGCAAAAGGGCTAAACAACTAAGCTAGACATTATGCAAGTCTTCACTTCCCGAGAACTAGGAGGAGTTGGGATAATATTAGAATAATTGATACTTCATCCCTTCTTCCAGCATTTCACGTATGAGGAAGTTTGACTCGTTTCAAACCAGACCTCAGAATAATGTCATCCCAGCAGTAACTAACAAACTTCTTACAGAAATAAGACTCTTGGAAAAATAGACTCAACATTGGGTGATAATGTGAATCTTTTATGTGGACTTTGGAGCCAGTTGAAATAATAATGTTTAATAAAAGTAAATTTAACAAGCATTAGAAGAAGAGTATTTTAGCTTATTTATTTTATTCTATTTTTATTTATTTCATTTAACAATTAAGCATCTACAGTGACAAAGTAAGATGCTTATTGCTACGGTACAAGGATAAATATCTTGTATCTTCAAAGTGGTTAATAGTTGAGTTAGAGAGAGAGAGAGAGAATAAAATGAATGAGAAGAGGCAGTGGTGGGTCAAGAAAAAGGTCTGAATGAAAGCTGAGTGTGTAGCACCCTTGGTTTCAAAATTTACACGCTAGTGTGGTGATATAAACATGCTGACATTCCAGCCCAGCCATTTATTTGGCTGGCTTCGGGAATCCTCACCAATGCTCAGGTGGCCACATGCACAAATATTTAAATATGAGTCATGATGATGGAATAACCAGTTCCAAAGGAGTCCTCATTTTAAGAATCCCTTAGTGCTTATTAAGAATATAATTCAGGGCAATGTAGACACCACAAAAATTCTAACATCTCCTGACGAATATATTTCATCTCTCGCTCATTCTTAAATTCATAATTCAGAATAAAATTGAGATAGCCATTTCTCAAATCATGGAGCATAGGAAAAGTGCCATCAACCCTGACTCACTGACACTGGCTCAAATTTTAGGTCCAATATTTAGTTCTTCATTGACTTTGGGAGAAATTTCTTACTTTCCCTATGCTTCTGTCACCTCCTGTAAAACAGGATTACAACATCCAGCAAAAGGGATCATTGTGGGAACTAAAGAGGTAACATGTAATGTTGGTTCCCTCATTGCATTCTCTCATGGGATTGTGTACATTTCTTCTTTTTTTTTTTGAGTCTGAGTCACTCTGTCGCCCAGGCTGGAGTGCAGTGGCACCATCTTGGCCTCCACCTGCTGGGCCCAGGTGACCCTTCCACCTCAACCTTCTAAGTCACTCTGGCCTCGACCTGCTGGGCTCAGGTGATCCTTCCACCTCAGCCTTCTAAGTAGCTAGACCTGCAGGCGTGCACCACCACGCCCAGATAATTTTTAAAAAATTTATTGTAGAGACGAGGTCTCACCATGCTGCCCAAGCTGATCTCAAACCCGTGGACTCAGGCAATCCTCTCACCTCCACCTCCCAAAGTGCTGGAATTATAGGTGTGAGCCACTGCGCCCAGCTGCACTTTTCTTCTGTAGCACATTTTGCAGTTTGGAATTCAATAAATATAAAATTGACCCTTTCACGTCTGTCTCCTCTGCTGTCTGCGGGAGATATGCTTCCTGAGGGAAGGAGCCCCATCCCTCCTATTGACTATGGTGTCAGTCCCTCCTCTTTCCACCTCCCAGCCCTCTCTTGCACATCCTTGAACAGTGCTGGCTGGGGGAAATCAGAGCAATACATGGCACATACTATGCTATTAATGAGTATTACTTCTATGTCCTTCACCCACACCCAGAAACCTGATGATTTTTTTTTCCTTACACTGTTCCTCTGTGAGTTTTGGGAATGTCTTCACTCCTCTTACAACACATGGTATTATTGGCATAGTGCTGTCTTACAATACTTCCTAGGTGCAAGGGCCTTCTTATCAACACCAAACTCTTTAACGAAAAGCATAACCCCTGCTTCTCATATGTGCATTTAAAATAGGAATTCTCCCTAGTTGTTTCTTGTTTCTCCCTAGTTGTTTCTGGGCCTGCTTATAATATTTTGAAAAAATTCTTTTATTTTTACTTAAGTTGATACGACAAAGTAAAGATTTAGACTGATTATCGGCAGCTTTGGGTCTCGCTGCTATTATACTGATCATTATTTCATGTATCCCATGAGAAACCTACATATCTCTACATTATATATATTTATAAATCAAGGCAGAAGGAAGATTAAAGATATTCTCCAACCCAGTGTTTGCTCATTACACTCGTTTTCATGTTGACTAACTTCTTTATGAATACAACAATTATTCCTATAACTCACGGCTGCACTAAAATAGATTACGGTTTCAGGTTTGTCTTCTGCTTACATTGAGGATGAGGACTCTGAAGAACTGCACATTTCCAGGAGAGGAGTTTCCATGGAAACTTGGACAAAGGCAAAGCAAAATGATTCTTCAAGGCCCACAAGAAAAAAAAAAATCCCACCTTGCTTTTTATTTGCCGTTCTGCATCCCCTGAGCAGCTCAGCTGGCTGGTACTGCCCCTGCTCTCTAGGAATCCCTGTTTGAAATGTATATATAGCATTATAAGCCTCTGAAATCTGCAAAATAGGACTCGATGAGCATAAGTAAACAGTTATTTCTCAGGCATGCTCCAACCCAGAGGTGTTTTTCACCATAAGATTTTTAAAAATTAAAGCATTTAAGTAGCCACTGAATTTATAAATGTGGAGTTGCTTTTCAAACTATAAAATCCTTGAAATAGGCCTCAAGTTAAGAGAATTTTAGGGCAAATGAATGGAATCAATGATTAGAGGCAATTTGTTGACTGAATATAAAGACCAGGCCAAATGATTTTTGATAAACATCTGGGTCCACCATATATCTTGAGTAAATGTAAGTCATGGGGTTCCTATGAGTTCCTTTGGAAACTGATGTCTCATGTTGGTTTGTAAGGTCTTATGAAGCAGTCTGACTGTCTTATTTATCCCCGTATCTTCCATGACACCAAGCATATTACTTTGAAGCTATCTAGGGAGTTGGATTGGTGCAGCGAAGATCACCTCCATCTCCCACAGACTTCTTCAGTGCCACAGTCAGAAGCAGAATACTCTGCTTTCCAGCCACAACTGTGGACTCTATTTAATACATCCATGGCACAATTCATACTTTTTTTTCTTTGTTTTATTGAACTTAATGGCAATCATGTTCAGAAACATATTCACTCTTTCATGCATTCTTTTTTCTTTTTGAGTTGAAGTCTCACTCTGTCGCTCAGGCTAGAGTGCAGTGGCACGCTTATGCTCATGGCCACCCCAGGGTTGACCTGACGGGCTCCGGCGATCCTTCTGCTTCAGCCTTTCAAGTAGTTGGAACTACAGCTAATTTTTTGATTTATTGTAGAGACAAAGTCTCATCATGTTGCCCAGGCTGGTCTCGAACCTGTGGGCTTGGGCAATCCTCTCGCTTTGGCCCCCCAAAGTACTGGGATTACCAGCTTGAGCCACTGCACCCGGCCTGATGCATTCTTTCAACAAATAACTTCTGAATAATATACCTGGTATCACTGGGCACATGCCTTCAAAGAGTCCATAAAAAGATGGCCAGATTTCAAAAGGTGAAATAAAAACAAAAGGAAAGCACAAACAATGCAATGTGACAGTTATTGCCCACTGTGAAATGTGATAATGTTGAGGCCTGTCTTGGATTTTATGGGTGTTCAGAGCAGGGGCATGTGACCCAGCTTAGCGATGCTGGTCATGTGGAGGTTAGATCAGGTGAAGCCTCCACGGAAATGCTTTTCTTCTTCGTCTTGAAGGATGATTAGATGTGAATAAGTCAGTCAAGCGAGGAAACACATTCAGAGAGGAAACATATGTAAAAACACAGGAACATGGAAGAATGCCAAGGTTTCAGGCGCTGAGCATAGGTCTTAGCACAGGAAGCATAGGCCTATAATTGTTACATCAATCTGTTTATTCATTCTTCCAAATCCTTATTAGTTGACTCGTTTATTTGTTAACTTGCTTATATCTCTCTTCCCACTCATCCAACAGAAATTCCACGTGAGCAGAAACTTTGTCTTAGACACCTCTGAATCCCTTACCTTGGTACATGATAAATGCTTCCAAAATACATGGGTCATATATTATGAATAAAAGTAATTCTTAACTAAGAAAGTGAGCTTGAAAAAGGCAGAAGCCAGGTTCTCAAGTGGCTTTAGGTAAGACTAACAAGTATGAATTGTATCCTAAAGGTAGGGAATCCACTGGGTGATTTCAGCAGAAGAATGAAGTGCTAAATCTGCATGGTCTTCCTAATGGAAGTGTCAAGGATGCAGGGAGTCACCGCCAGCAGGAAGACCAGTGAGGGATTCAAAGCGCCAGGTTGGCTAGCGTCAGCAAAGGTCAAAACTAAGGTATAGACAGGATGGAGAGGAGAATGAGATCTGTAGCATAGATGGGCGTGGTAGCCAGTTGTTTGGGTGAAGGTGTGAAGGAAAGGAAGGACTAGAGAGGATTTCAGGCCTCTAGTGTAAGTGCTGGGAAAACAATAGTACTATTAAGTGAAATTAGTACGAGAGGTATAAAACCCATAACAATTCAGGGTGTGGCTTTAATCTTTGTGCTGCTTGACTGCTCACCTGACCTCAGACAAGATTCTTAACCTCTTCGAGCCTCAATTCCCTTGAAATGCTCACATGAGATTGGAAGATTAAGTAGGATAATGTTTATAAAACATTCACACATTTGCTCATTCTATATTTTGGGAACATGTATTATGTAGCAGGGTAAGGAATTCAGATGTGACTAAGACAAATTTCTACTGGATGAATGGGAAGGTGATATAAGCAAGTTAACAAATAAATGAGTAAACTAATATTTGAGGGGGATCCAAAAAAACTCCAGAATTTATTTATTTAAAATTGTGTATTTAGTCTTACATATTTAGACTTCAGTCACCTTCAGAGTACTCTCTGTTTGATGCAGTGCACCTATTGAGACGCTTTTTCCACTGCTCAAAACAACTATTATTATTATTTTTATTTTAAAGGTGTGAGGTACAATTCAGGATTGGGTACATAAGTGGTCTATGTACATATGAAGTTTGGGCCTCCCATTGGACCTCACTTTAACTATATTGGGATCATGCATGATTATTGATGCTTGTGCTTTCCCCCTCCCTCCCCCCAGCCCTCTCACCCCCCACAATATCCCGTTACTGCCAATCCCTTTCTTATAGTATTATGATAGCTTTTCAGGGTGCACTTATGAGTGAGAACATATGGTCCTCAGTTCTTTGTTTCTATGATAGATCATTCAGTATTATTGACTCTAAATCCACCCAAGTTGTTGCGAAGTCTATAGTGTTGTCCTTCTTTATGGCTGCATAATATTCCATCATGTATATGTACCACATTTTAAAAATCCTGTCCATTTCTGATGGACAGCATAGTTGGTTCCATGTTTTTGGTATTGTGAATTATGCTGCAATAAACACGCATGCGCAGGTATCTTTTTGTAGAATGATTTGAATTCCTCTGGGTATATTCCCAGATGAGGGATTGCTGGGTTGTAAAATAATTTTTTTTTTTTTTTGAGTTGGAGTCTCACTCTGTCGCCCAGACTGGAGTGCAGTGGCACACTCCCGGCCACCGCAGCCTCAACCTGCTGGGCTCCGGCGATCTTTCCACCTCAGCCTTCCAAGTTGCTGGAACTACAGGCACGCGCTACCATGCCCGGCTAA